>JARKHS020024382.1:0-21627 GCA_030143305.2 Amblyomma americanum | reverse complement strand
AGAAACTGCTTAGTATGGGAGTCCACAATACCTGTGCGGAGATCACCAGGGCAGTAAGAGAAGCACAAATTTGGAGGCTTAGCTCCTCAATAGCAGGCAGGTAGATCCTCAATGAGCTAGGGGAGAGCGAGAGGAAACCCCCGTATCTGCAGAGCTAATCCCCTTAGACTTAGGGAAGCATCTCAAAGTTGCCAATATACCTAAGAGCATGCACCCGGAGCATGATAAAGAAAGGAGAGGACATAGAGCTCGAACAATAATGAACAATCTTGCCGGGTAACATAGCCTTCTGCGACGCAGCCTGTGGGTCCGATGGCGCCTCCGTCATTGCCGCCGTTGATGGGAATGGGGAGAAAGTGACTGTGGCATCTATTAAAACTAGGAATGCGTTAGTGGCAGAGGAGGCTGTTTTTGCCCTAGCGTGCGTCAGTACCAAAGCCAAGATCATCCTGCCTGACAGTAAGGCAGCTGTTCACAGCTTTTGTAAGGGGGTGGTCTCCAGTCAAGCCGCCAAATTACTAAGATACCCCTCAAGCAGCGAGGTCTCCCTCATATGGGTTCCTGCTCATGAGGGCATTCCGGGGAATGAGGCTGCTCACAGCTTTGCTCTAGAATCATACATCCGAGCTGCTCTGGAAGTGCCCCTGAGTGGGAATAAAGACCCTCGCATAGCGTATAAAGAAATAACCGAAACACCTAGACTGGATAAGAGAACACTCCCACTTCCGGATAGGTCACTCACCCCAAAGGAGTGCAGGGCCTGGAGGAGGCTTCAGGTCAACAGATTCTTTCCGTACTCTATACTGCACGATGAAGACACTGGGGAGCCTGAGCTCTGCAGTAGCTGTCACAGAATGACTTCGCAAAATCACTTAATTTGGGAGTGTCAGGATTCTCCTGGGGCTAAATCACAAAGCATCCCAGACGTTGCCACCTGGGAGGAGCTGATCCGGAGCCACGACCCGGATCAGCAAAGACTTATCATCCGTCAGGTGGAGACAGCTTGCTACAAGACTCTTTCCGCGGTCTCAGGTGCTGACAGCCGGCTGGGAGGCACACCTCTCCTAATTGCTGCTCCCCGACCGTGGGCCGCCATGATGACGGAAATAACGTTCATTCATTCATTCATTCATTCATTCATTCATTCATTCATTCATTCATTCATTCATTCATTCATTCATTCATTCATTCATTCATTCATTCATTCGTCTGCTTCAACTGAAGCGCTTCCAACATTTTCTGATAACTGAGCGGGAAAAAATATCAGAGCAAATAATATAACGAGGCTTTTCCTTTCAAAGAATATTGTTTGCTCTTTTTCTGCGGAGTGACTTTATCCAATTCAGCTCATATCGTCTGCTTTCGTGACTCTCCGAAAGCATCGGAGGGAACAGCATAAAACAGATATTTTGAATTTCACATATGGGGTAGTGATCACACAAAAAGTTTCATTGCTTGAACACACGCATAGACAACGCACCATGTAGAGCACAGGTGCTATACGATTAGGCTGTGTTCCGGGGGGGGGGGGGTGGCAAAGACAAGGCAGCGATAAAAAATTGAATGCGACAAAGCTTTGCATTGTAATGCTTTTGGCAATAAGAACAAATATTTACAAGTGGTATAAGCCTATTTTGAGCACTCACAAAGAGGAATGGACTTACAATTTCTTTAAAAAGAAAATCCGTAGCTCATGTTAATATTTGTTAACCTAATATGGCAGTTGATAAATCTACACATATATACCAGGGCAGAGGTCAACATGAACACAACGTTCTCTAGACATTTCAAAGCATGCACACATAGATCTCACATTTCGCTGCCGCAAAAATTTAACGTTCAGGAGTCATAGCGTGTAATTATGGTCTAATGAAATGACAATGCTGCATGCATGGTCTCGTGTAGTTTTTCTGCCCGCTTTCCAAGTCGGCCACGAGATGCCTTGTGCTCACTTTTTTCGGTGGCAGAAAAACTTAAGGCATTAAGTTTTGCTGCTGGTAGCCCCTTTTCTTTTGTTTGATTGCCCTGAACACCCTTTCACAGGTGAGCATCTCGTTGTGATGCGACTTGGTACACTCTGCACCAGATTATTTTCTGTTTCTTCACAGCCTGGCTTGAAGTTCAGCTGCATCGGTGCAATGCACTGAGGCAGCTTTTGTCCGCGCTAACTAGTCGCGAAGTTCCTTTCTTAGTGCTCCAAGCCCCCGAGGCTTGCTTGGATGTAATTGTTCCAGTGCGGCATTTAGCTTGTCTGTGCAGTCCTCATCTTGTGCGTTCAAACTGTCATTTGTGTCTTGTGGGGACTCTGTGTGCAGTGAAAGAATCAAATAAGAAATGTCCCAATAATGTCGAGGGAGCTGCTCAAATGACCATGCTTTAATATTTTGAAAAATAGCACAAATTCTTGCAAGCTAACTTGTGTATTTCGAGGTCGTGGCACAAACATTTGGGCGTGTTGAAGGAAACTGTGTGTGTGTGTGTGTCCGCCGATGCACTGGACTTAACTGTAAATGTGCCATGTTGTGGAAGTGGCATGATGTTTTCAGGCTCAAAATCTTCAGTTGAGGAAATTCTGTTCATAATGTGTTTTATTACTCCAGGTGGCATGCAGATAATGCACTGTGGTAGAGTCTGTATTCAAGGATGATCTCTTCATGCTTTTTCGGTAATTGCCTGCCTTTGCCGGTCTGGCACACGTGGGTTCCACACCTTGTCAGCGGTCAATCGGCGGTGAGGATTTTGACGTTGTATTTCTTGTGGTGCTTGCACGATGATCGATTCTGCAACAGTTTTAAAACACTATAGCTTAGAGCCGGGCACGTAGACAGGCGTCACCACCGCTGCTGCCGCCCAAAGTATAGACCTCCTGCATGTTTGCGAACAAATGAGGTGGTGCTGCAGTCACTAGCGGGCTCGTGGTAGGCAAAAGGCCAGGGAGTGTCGTCGCGGAGAGGTGTTGAGCGCGAGTTTTCAAGGCTTGTAGGCGCGTTTTCAGTTTCTGCAAAACACAGCAATCGTTGATGCTTTCAACTTAGTAATTTCTCGAAGTACACGAGCTCGCGTTGGCAGCGTGCGGCGTCCTGTCACCTACCCTATGTGTCTTGTCCTTTTTTGCGCCTAAAGACTATTTAATTATGAACCAAAACCAACTAGCCCAGCAGCAAGTGCTCTTAGACCGTATTCAGAGAAATAGCTTGCCACTGTGTATTGTATATATGGTTAGTAGTAAACATGTAGAAAGCGTTTCTGCCGTTGATTTCTACGCTAGGCATTAAACAAAATAACTTTTTGACACTCTGCACTCGCCGGAATGATTTTGCTTCGGGAAGTAGTGGGGGGAAGTGCTGGCGTTGTTTCGGCGGAGCAGACGTGCGCTCACCGTCTGTTAATTGACATACGTGTCGCGCTGTGCGAAAATTGGGGACAGCGTCGTGTTCCCGATCTCCTCAGTCCCGCTTAAGCGCTTTTTTTAGCCGCAAGATCACTCACCAGCCAGGCCGACTTCTCAAGTTCTCAAAAGTTTTGTTTTCTGAAATTATTTTCATTCCAAGCCCTGGGGTCTTCTGTTTCGTGACGAAAAATTACAGCAAAATATTCAGTAGAAATTTATAAATTACGCTTTTTAGATGTGCGGTCGTCGAAAATTGTGAGGTAGTTTCTTTGAGATTTTTTTTTATTTCAGGGCTGCATTTCTTTGACCAAAGCAAAAGCGAAGAGGCCCTAAACGAGGGAATAAACTTAAAGGTACGTTTTCTGACCTTTTACATTTTCTGCGATTAGCATCACACCCCTTCGTAATTTCGTAACACATGAAAATAGAATGATTCTATTTGTCGCAAACGACTCCTGAGACATTGAGGAGTGTAATAAATCTCAATTTTTTTCCTGCACGTGCAGTACTATGTTAGTTATTTTTGTAAGACACGTTTTCATGTAACAATTAATGCTTGCATAAGTACTGATCATCTAAAAAAGAACTAATCGCGTCATCATACAGAACAGGGCTTTGTGTACATGCTGGCACAAAAAAAAAATTGCGCACTTTCTACTCAATTATTTAAGACCTTGGGGTGACTTGACGACGGTGTGACTTTTAGCACACTTAAGGTACGCTATTCTAAGCACGCTAACGTGACCGCGCAATATTGACACAACTTACCATACTTCTTTCTACTCGAATCAAATAATTACGTCGGTCGTATTAAGAAACAGTTTCAAGTAAAGATTAAATGCCATAAAACGCGCCATTAAAACATGCTGTGCTGTTAACAAAAGAACGTATTTCTTGGGGCGAGTGAACCTGCCGGCGCCCCGTGCACACCGGCTCAAAATGATACGTGTGCAGCTACATATGTGTTTTTTTTCTTTGCGCAGTTATAAGCATACTATGCTGATGTTCAGGTGAAGGAACGCAGTAACTTGCATGCTATTAAGTGCATTGAGTGGCAGTGCCGATCGACTCCCAGACTTCGCGCTTTACTACCGTGGCCCATTCCCTGTTAGCCAGTTTTCTAATGCGGTATGTATCTGCGAGAATCCTATCGAGGCTAATTTAAATTTCCTTTTATGCTATTACGCGGATCCAACAGTGACGCAGCTTGTCAATACATGCTGCTTCTGCAGTGCGTAAGCATGACGCAGCCGCCGGTAGCTGCGGCCGCTGCGGTAGGCTCAGGAGAGCAAGCTGCCGGGCTAGTTGGTGATGCATGTTGTAAACTAAGAAGCGCAAAATACCGGACGACGGACGGAGTAAGGGACACAAAAAACTCGTGAACCTGTTTTTTGTGTCCCTTACTCTGTCCCTTGTCCGGTATTTTGCGCTTCTTAGTTTACAGCTGCGGTAGGCACGGGCAGGCGGAACCTGTTTTTCCTACCATGCGAAAGTCGCTGCTGACATCAGCGCCACCGCATCTTCGTGACGTCGCGGGGTGAAGGAGGTCTATTACCGCAGCTGCCGCAGCTACCGGCGGCTGCGCCATGCCTGTGCACTGCAGAAGCAGCATGTATTGACCAGCTGCGTCACTGTTGGATCCGCGTAGTAGCATAAAAGGAAATTTAAATTAGCCTGTATAGGTTTCTCGCACATAAATACCGCATTAGGAAACTGGCTAACAGGCAATGGGCCACGGTAGTAAAGCGCGAAGTCTGGGAGTCGATCGGCACTACCACTCAATGCACTTAATAGCATGCAAGTTACTGCGTTCCTTCACCTGAACATCAGGATAGTAGGCTGATAATTGCGCAAGGAAAAAAAGCACATATGTAGCTGCACACATATTTATTACCTTGAGCCGGTGTGCACGGGGCGCCGGCAGGTTCAGCCGCCCCCAAGGAATGCGTTCTTTTGTTACAGTACAGCATGTTTTAATGGCGCGTTTTATGGCATTTAATGTTTACTTGAAACTGTTTCTTAATATGACCGACAGAATTATTTGATTCGAGTAGAAAGAAGTCTGGTAAGTTGTGTTTTCGTTATTTATGCATGCGATATGTAACTAAACTTGGTGCAAATATGAAATCGCTACGCTAGTTTAAGTAATGCCTTTTATTTTTAGCTATACCTGGTGCAGTTCTGGGTAATTATAATTAACACCTTCGTCAAGTCACCCCAATTTCTTAAACAATTGTGTAGAAAGTGCGCATTTTTTTTATGCCAGCATGTACACAAAGCCCTGTTCTGTATGATGACGCGATAAGTTCTTTTTTAGATGATCAGTACTTATGCATGCATAGTTACATTAGAACGTTTCTTACTAAAGTAACTAACATAGTACTGCACGTGTAGGAAAAAAAATCGAGAGATTTATCACGCTCCTCAACGTCACAGGAATAGTTTGCTACAAATGGAATAATTTTATTTTCATGCGTTACTGAATTACGAAGGTGTTAGTGATGCCAGCCGCAGAAAATGGAGAGGTCAGAAAACGAACCTTAAAGTTTATTTCCTCGTTTAGGGCCTCTTCGCTTTCGCTTTGGTCAAAGAAATGCGGCACTGAAATCAAAGAAATTACCTCACAATTTTCGACAACCATACATCTAAAAAGCGTAATTTATAAATTTGTACTAAATATTTTGCTATAATTCTTCGTCACGAAACAAGACTCCAGGGCTAGGAAAGAAAATAATTCCAAAAATCAAAAATTTTCACCAAATCGACCAGTTTAATAAGGGAAGAAGTCGGCCTGGCTGGTGCGTGATCATACGGCTGAATACAGCACTTAAGCGAGACAGACGAGATAGGGGACACGACGTTGTCCCCACTTTTCGCACAGCGCGACACGTATGTCAATTAACAGACAGTGAGCGCACGTCTACTCCGCCGAAACAACGCCAGCACTTCCCCTCACTACTGTCCCGAAGTAAAATCATTCCGGCGAGTGCAGAGTGTCAAAAAGTTATTTTGTTTAATGCCTAGCGTAGAAATCAACGGCAGAAACGCTTTCTACATGTTTACTACTAACCATATCTACAATACACTATTTCTCTGAATACGCCGCACGTGGCCAACGCGAGCTCGTGTACTTCGATAAATTGCTAAGTTGAAAGCATCAGCCATTTCTGTGATTCGCAGAAACTGGAAACGCGCCTAAAAGCCTTGAAAACCCACGCTCAACACCTCTCCGCGACGCCACTCCCTGGCCTTTTGCCTACCGCTAGCCCGCTAGCAACTGCAGCGCCACCTCGTTTGTTTGCAAACATGCAGGAGATCTATACGAAAGCAGGTGCTCCTCGTCGCTCCTTTCGTAGGCTACGGCTTGCCGGTCCGGCACACGTGGTTTCATCAACTACACGTCACAGCCATCACATTTGGTTGATGAAACTGAAACCGAAACAGCCTGAAAGAAGAAATTCAATTATATATTATTTAACAGTCGTAGGCAAAAACCACGTGGTAGTTCATGTATTCTAATGTCTAACGCATCATTTGAAAGAAGAAAACACGCAATAAAATTAGCTGTCCGTGGTCCTTTAAGCCATACGAGCCGGAACTGAATGTTGTTAACGGCGTGCTCTTCAAAGGCGCACAAGTTATCTCTCAAAGCCTTCAGACAGAAATGATGGCTAAGTTGCATGGCGGCCGTATAGAAATGAATAAATGCAAGTAGAAATATTAATGTTTTGGCTTGGGTCTGGGAAAGCATGATTAAAAGGTGCCGCACCCGTAAAAAGTATGCCTACCACCAACCTGTTGAACATCAATCTTGAGACCGCCTCTGGTTTCGGGTGGCTGTAGACTTGTTTAGTACGCCGGCAAATCATACGTCGTCGCGTTTGCTGCATTATCCAACAACACCGAAGTGGAATGCATGGGGGATAACAGTCCTAGAACAGTAATTTCAACAATCTCTTGCAAATGCTAAGGAATCACTGGACGTGAACTGGGGCCCATTATCAGAGCACACTTTGAGTGGGCTTCCGTGACGCGCATTAGCGAGCTGCGCCTCGACTTCTTCCCTCTTCGGCTGTTTCGCGCTTCACTAATTCTGCCGCGGATCCATGCACACTCTGATGTGACCGTGAGGGAAGAAATCGAGGCACACCACGGGATCCAACTTGAAGTGTGATCTGATCACGTCCAGTACAGTTCACGTCGAGCGAGCATTTGCAAGAGAGTTCGATGTTGACCACGCCACATCTAGTCCGAACTTTCCTCGCTCTAATGGTCTCGCCGAAAAGGGCGTCGAAATAAAAAAAAACAGCATCTTAAAGAAGACGAAGTCATCCAATGAAAACTTATTTTTGGGTCTTTTGAGCTACAGAAATAAAGTTGATGGCAGATCACCTAGTGAGCTGTTCATGGGCCGACGACTTAGCACTTGTCTTCCAGACTTCACTGCCGTGCGACCAAAGCAAGTTCAGAAGCATATGAGCTAGCCAAGTCTGGATCGCCTCTGACCCCAACGTCCTGGCGACCGCGTCCGTATTGAGGGTAACTGCTCATGGAATACAAAGGCACAGGTTCAAAGCATGGTCGCGCCATGATCATACCATGTCGTCACAGATGACGGCAGAAAACTGAGCAGAAATCGACGTCTTCTACCTTCGCAAGAAAGGTGTCACAAGTCCTAGAGGCGAATTCCACCATACCGGAAGCAGCGAGTGAGTCAGCACTGCCGTCCGCACAGGATTACAGCCCACCAATAAATCCACCAGCCAGTGATGCACTATGCCCATTCACGTTCTTCAAGGACAGGTCGTCCATGCAATGAGTTGATTCACGATGGCTATTTCGGACAAGTAGTTTGATATGAGAGGGGCAGGCTTCCCAAAGGAAGGATGACGCAGTGGAGTCTTCACTTGTGTAACGAAACATGTGCGTCTGGCATCAAGGAACGTATATACACACTGTCAAAACAAAACCAGCTCTCTTTCCCGCCTTGGCAACCCGAGTGTCATGTTATTCCTCATGCCTGCGCGGCCGTATGTGATGCATCGACCAGTGTCGTATAGAAAGGAGTGTGGGGTCTTTCTCCTTTGTCTCACGTCGTCCGAGCAAGCATTCCACTGCTGTCAGACTGTGGCTTATATAACGCCCGCGCTTTCAGTCGCGGGCGCCAGTGCAAAGAGAGATGATAAGGTACAGCAGACGTTCAAGTTGCAGCAGTGCCGTGACCATGGAGGCGCTCGCGTTGGCATATCATTGAACGTACTATGCGATTTATTTAAATAACGATACAGACTGCAATAGAATGTTCCCTTTGTCTCTCACTTGTTTTGGACGGGCAACGCATTTTTTTCACAAAGAAGGCAGCTTTTTCTACCTTTATGCAGTACGTAAGAGAGGGATATACTACACTCTAAACATAGCTGCGCCTAAATGGGAGTAAAAAGAGAGTAAGCTTACTCCTCTAGCGCACTCCTTTTTAGAGGCAGCAGGCTATGCTGACCAAGTCCCGAAGTCAGTCACTAAATATACGGAATGCTTACTCTTGGCAACGGAAGCATTATCCCATTGCAAAAAGCATTGATGCAGTTAACAACAGAAGGAGGCATTTAAACGCGGCAGAAGAGGTCCCGAGGTCAGCAAATACAGGAGGATGAAACCTCGGTTAAAATCTTCGTAACTCCAAGAGCTTGCCATGATTTGAAGAGAGAATTTGTTTCCACTTGCCAACCGTAAGTGTTCGGCATTTTTTAGTGATGGGAGTCTACCCCAGCGCTTGGTCAGCATTTGTTGTTGTTCAGTCGTTAGGTCGCGTTCGACTCTTCGTTACCCTGTGTACCACAGTACTCCAGACCTTCATGTCCTCTCCCGGAGGAGTTGACACAATTTCGCCTTCGTTACATCCGTGAGGCCATCTCATCCTCGTCTCCTCTTGGTGCCTTTCCAGGGTCTTTTACAGAGACTGCTCTCTTCTTCGCATCAGGTGGCCTAAGTAATTGAGCTTCAACTTCAGGGTTTGAGCTTCCAGTGTTTATTACCGCTGACTAAAAGGACGGCTTGCTTCCTTTTTACTCCCACATGGGCTAATAATAATGCTTGCAGTGTACGATCATGCAACGTCTAAGACTGACGACGTTACTGTGGGAAGAAGCTGGTAGATTGAAGTCGTGTGTATTGAAAAATATTGCTTGAATTCATGATCGAAAAAGTTCTCACTATGGGCGTCTAGACGACTGGACTTACTGTGTGCCGAACTGGCGGCTCTGCTAATCCCTTGTATTTGGCCAACCTACCAAAGGGCATAGAAAAGGAACCAGCGAAACATAGACGCAAGACAAGAACAAAGGAGGCACACACCACAACGCTGGACTTACAACTTGTCTTGCGTCTATTTTTCGCTGGTTCCTTTTCTATGCAATATGAACCAACTAGCCCAGCAGTTTGCACTCCTGAACTACCAAAGGGGAGCCACATTCGTGAGGCGTATCGCACGTCAGCTCGACTGACACTGCGGAGAGACAACCCATCATTCCTGGCGGTGAGAGGAGGTGCACCGCACTCAGTATGGCGTCTCGAGCGATTCGGTCAGCGCATAGCAACTTGCTTCGGCGAATAATTTCCGATAATTCGCTGAAATAGTGTGCGAATCCTTCGGGGATGGTTTCTAAAGTGCAAAATATTTTCGTGCTGACGCTGCAGGGATGGCCCCAGTGATGCTGACAAAAATGCGCCGATGAAATTACCGCGCAACCTTGGCTGTGACCGTTCATAATATCGGCAACCTCCACACAGACGTTGCAGGAGCTCGGCCCTTCTACGTGTACATAGCGTGTGATCCAAAGATTATCGTTTTGGTCATGTCATTCGCATCGCCATCCGCTGATTTCTTAGGACAAAGAAGAAAATAAAAAGCAGAAAACGACAGAAGCGCACGCCTCTGCACCCAGCTTAGCCGAAGGTTTGTGTTAACGGCAGCTCCTTCTGCAGGTCCCGCAGAAGGCGCCCGAAAAAACGTTAGAATTTGGGAACGTATTCGTTCCCCTTATCTCGTTTCGCGTAACTTTAACAAAGCCTGATATCAACGCACTTATCCTCTGAAACGAAAAATTTACATCGGTGTAAATTTGAGGACGTGCAATGGAAGCGCTATACCACAAGTAGCATCCGCCTCGTATTCGGGGAGTACTGGGTTCGATCCTCAGTGCTCTCGGGTACCCACTGGTTTTCTAATTAGTATAAGATTTTCTCAGGAATGATGCCCGGCTTCTCTGGCCTTAAATTGTTGGAAACTGGTTTTGGACCAAACATCTGCAGTGTCCACAAAAGGTAGAAAACTTGAGGGTGCACTTAAGCTCCACCTCAAGGGTATGCCCCGACAACGCTAATGGGTCCCTTCACCGGGTCCTCTGCGTATCACCTCGCACTTTACATTCATAGATCGCTGGAACTCCTCCTGATGCAGTGCGGTGCAGCGGGTGGTGAGCCGCTGTGGCTGCTTCAAACACGGCGACCGGCTGGGCTTACGAGACACAGGTTACTCTCCCTGAGCCACGTCTCGCCATCAATCATTCATCTAGCTGCCACTTGCCACGGTGGCAGTTTGCTCACAATCCAGAGGGCAGGCTGCCATGACGTCATAAGGTCACGTGACATGGGTTAGAAGTGGACCACCTCCTTTTTCACTCACAACGCCGATATTGACGAAGCAGGATTTTCTGCCGAACGGGAGGGCTTTCTTAAATGCTCTGCCATTCCATTACAGACAATCCTGGGAAGACAGCTACGTAAACAGGGATGCACACGTTTCCTGAAGCTGCACTAGGGCTCAGTTATCGACGAAGGATCATCGACGAGCGAAGGACGTCCCCGACTGGCCTCATCTGACCTGGCGCTCGCATCGGTGCATCTGCTATAAAGCTGCGGCATCGCATCCAGTACAGCACTTTGGCTGCATCAATGGCCAGGGGGAAGGCTTTTTTAAATTCTCTGCTATACCGTCACAGGTTAGTGGGATTCTTTTTTCTAGCACTTCTGTTGGGTGTCGTTTTGCTACTGCTACTGCTGCGAGAGGAGTGAGGTTGTTTTCGGTCGGTGTGGACTGTGTCGAGTGTGAAAAAGGAATTTTCGATACCAAAGACAGTATATCTCGCATGGCATGTAAGTTGGCGTATCATGTAGGGAGTTGCGCAGGAGTGTCCGAGGTAGCAATAAAATCCAAGAAATCAGCTTATACCAGGGATGTAAATGGCCGAAATGTAGGGCGCAAACGCCACATGCAAAGCAGGAAGGAAAAGAAGCCGTACCTTTGGGCGGAGAAGATATGTGGATTGTACTTCAGGAGATTAACCGAAAGCCTGATGTTTTTTGCCACTGAAAGAAACGGTCGATGAAACTGAACAATCAGTGCAGTTTTATTCCGAACAGATAACAGACCTGGTGACACGGACAGAATAAAATGAGCGAGATATCAAAGCAATCCAGACGAGGCTCGCAAAAATGCAAGTGAAGAAGCAGCAGCTCTAATCGCTCAGCATCGAACTTGATGACGTCAAGTGGCGCTGCCGACGATTGAATTCAGAAATTCACGGTGTAGCACAAACGGAAACGAAAGTTCTTTTGTCTAAGTTTAACGCTATTGCCAGTGGAAGTGAATTACCCCAGTTGTCAGTACACGATATCACGATCATTCCCCGATTGCCGGCAAAGCATGAGAAAGTGCCTGGTATCATCTGCTGTTTCACAGGACCGAGCATCAGGGACCAATGGTGAACTAACAGGCGGGAGCTGACAACTGCAGACGCAAATGTTCACGTGCTGGAGCACCTGCCTAAGCGAAATCGAGCACTGTTCAAGGAAGCGAAATAATGGGCGAAAACAAATGAGTATGTCTGGCACAGTAACGGAAAGACAAGAAAGACTGATGGTGCGTCAGCAATAGTCGTACAGCATGACTGCGACCTTGGGAAGTTGCAATAAGAAGGAGGAATTGATTTTGAATTTCTATTTCGTTTACTGCCAAGAATGCAGACCGCAACAGAAATGCCTTATCTACTCCCAGATGACTTCAAAGATTCCCTCGGTCTGGTTTTCCAGACGTCATTAAAGTGTTTTCATGTCAACGCTTGATATGTCAGATATAAGGACGCATAATCTGATACTTTCCTCCAGCAGTTAAAATTGTCAATTGACGCCACCTTGATTAGCGAAACTTGGTCTAGAAGCGATTCTGATGTTCTTCGAATCCTCGGTTATGAGACATTTTTTTTTCTAAATCGTGACACCATCTTGGCAGCGGCGTTTCTACACCATTTAAGAAGTGGCGATCTGAAATGGTACAACAGTTCACAGTTTCTGCAAAAGAATGCGAAATCTTCACAATGTGCTTGAATAATAGTATTTTTTTTAGTACGCTATCGGCCACCTAAGGGCTGCGTCGCTAAGTTCTTGAAATTTTTTGCAAGCCTGATTGCATTTTAAACCAGTCAGTAGTTAAACCTTTTTTTTCGGCGGAGACCTAAATATTAATGTCACTGACACATCTCAAAATAGTTTAGATTTATTGCTTAGAACTCATGGACTTCTGAAGGAAATTAAATCGCCAACGCGTCTTACGACTTCGTCGCTCATAAATTTGTTACCAACCATGATCCAAGTATGATCAGTTTCGGAGTAATCATATCTGACATCAGCGATCACTTGCCCATATTTATGTGCGTTAAAAATATCTCTAAAAAGCAACGTAGTCCTGCTTATTCTTTCCAACTGATATATGAAAAAAAAAAAACTCTCGCCAGATTTAGAAATTCTGTCGAAAAAAGCAACTGGAAGCCAGTCCTTTTAGAAAAGGATGCCTATAATGCGCACGAGGCAATCTTGAAGTTTCTGAAGCCGATTTACAAGGCCTGTTTTCCGATAGTAACAAGAAAACAATGGCGCTACAGTCGCAAACCATAGGTCACGCAGGAACTAGGGTTTATGAAGGTTTAACGTCCCAAACTGACTCAGGCTATGTGGGATGCCGTAGTGGAGGGCTCCGGATAATTTCGACCCCCTGGGTTCTTTAACGTGGACTGACATCGCACAGTACGCACACGAACCACTAGCATTTCGCCTCCATCAAAATGCACCGCCGCGACCAGGATCGAACCCGTGTCTTTCAGGTCAGCAGCCGAGCATCATAACCAATGAGCCACCACGGCTTCACAGGAACTGCTGGCCAAGATAAACACAAAGAACAGCCTATCTCGTAAGTTTATTAAATATAAAGCTGAATACGATTTGACAGCTTTTAAAAAATACCGACATCGCTTGAATCCCGAACTTAAGAAAGTCAGAAACGCCTATTAAACAAATCAATTTGCATGAATTCGAGGTCGTGCCGACATTACGTGGAACCGACTTAACGCTGTTCTTGGGCGGAATAGCAAATATGATATATTAAATACGCTAATTATTGACGGCGTAAGTATATCCGGAAGATAATTAGCTGATACGCTTGTCACATGTGATAGGAAGATTGAAATGGAAGTATGAACTATGAAAGTATGAAAGTATTAAATGGAAGTATGAAGTATGAAATGCCGGACTGCTCGTGAGTGATCTGCCACCAGGGCACATGGCCATCAACTCTACACCACCGGATGGGCCTCAAACTGCACGGCATGATGAACAGGGCATTCCAATGGACTTATCGGCACCTCTACCCGTGCAAAAGTGCCCTCGCGCAACTCACAAGCGTCCCTCAAACGACAGCCAACCGATTCGACCTTCGGCAAGTGATGGCTCCCAAGGTAAGCGCACTTGTCTTACGATCGAGAACTCGGTGGAGCCTACACCTGGATCGTCTTCTTACAAAGTGACCATTAAATCACTGGCCAACAAAAGCCTCACGGATATACCCAACAAGATTTTACAAGCTAACTTGGACGCATGCCTCGGAACCAAGGTTTTCGGGGCTTCACAGCCAGGACAAAGTCCAACACCATTGCAGTGTGGCTTCCGACTCTGACTGCCGTAGAACGGCTGCAAACGCTCACCAGTATTTCACTGACAAGCGAAATCTCAGTGCCAGTACAAGTGCATTTAGTTGAAGGCTCCGACTTGCAGCGCTGCGTCGTCTACAACGTCGATATCACTGAGAATCAAACTGCACTTCCCCCTTCCCCTACCCCTTCCAGAGAGGCATGGGAGACTGCCCTCCTCAACTGCTCCTCGCTTGAGTCCCAAAGGGCTCTGGTGAAACGGGCGAGAGACGGGGCATTGTCATGCGATGTCCCGGACTAGGGTAGCCGACCATGTAGCGGGGCCACTCTGTGGCCCCCAACCTCTATTGCAGCAATTAAAAGTTTTCACCACCACCACCAGCGTGAGCTGTACTGTCCCACGCACCGTGTCATCCAGGCCCGACGCATGGGAAAGGGGCGCTCTTGCATAGTCACTTTGCAAGGCCCTCTGACACTACCAGCCCGTCTGTACTATTATGGCTGTATTTTACGGCCTCGGCCATATAAACCGAGTGCGGTATCTTGCTATAACTGCTTCCGTGCTGGACATATGCGCAAATCTTGCCCCTTCACTGCTGCCGGTGAAAGTACATCGGAAGGGAAAGTGGCTTACCGATGCGGTCTTTGTAAATCCGACGACCACGAGATAACATCTCCAAGTTGTCCGACAAAACAAAAGGCAACACAACAGACACGTCGTCGAATGACTAAGCATTGGCCAATACAAGACAGGATAACTTCATTGCAGACATCCAATCGGTTCGCAGCTCTCCAGTGGGATGACGACGAGTGGCCGGAGCTCCCTGAGCACACCTCGCATGACCCTTCAGCTCAGCAGCCTTCTAACGGTACTGTGCGAAAAGAACGCCTCCGAAAACAGCCAACAAAGCAGCGCAGCGTGCCTGAACTACCGCAGGACGATATGGCCGCAGTCGACGAACAAATCGCACGTCTTTTACCGGAGGTCAACAAGCTCCGGCAACACCGTGAACTGCTCGCTCGACGTAGACGGGCAGCGGAATCATCCGCCACACCTATCAATGGCGCAGCAACATCGCCTTCCTGCCGCCCACCAGTGTCATTTCCTACCGCCTCTTCCCAGATTACCGCAATGCCACTGGACAACTCTGCGACTTCTTTGCTCCGGTTTATGGTCAACCAGTTGTCCAACCTGACGTCCGTGATTCTACAGCGCTTGGGCTAGTAACTAGAAATGGCAAGTTCCAGTCGTGCTGGTGTGCTGCAGTGGAACTGCAGAGGCATTTCCACGAAGGTGGGAGAGCTCAAGACCCGACTACAAATTCACAAGCTCCAGGTATGGGCCATGCTGCTACAGGAAACAAACGCCTTGCCATCAATTCCAGGCTTCAGTGCCTACATGTCTCCTTCAATGATAGACCGTCGTGTACAAACTGCTGCTCCCCGGGAAAGGCGGCGGTGTATGTGGACTCACGTTTTCCGCATGTACGCCTTGCTCTCGAAAACTGGTGCACGTCGTATCAAGAGGTAGTGGCAGTGGCTGCAAAACTTAAGAAGGGAACCGTTGTGGTCGTTTCATTTTACGTTAGACCAGCCGGTGTGCTTCCTCCCGTATTAATCTTGGCTGTTTAACAAGTGTCCGTCGGCAGTATCCCGGGTGTCCGATTTTAGTCGGAGGCGACTTTAACGCCCCTCACCAGGATTTTGGGTACCCCACTTCAAGCCTTTGTGGCAGACGTGTGCGGGACGCCTTCACGGATGCCCAATTTGTGCTGCTCAACCATCCTGGGACAGCAACACGGCCAGTGCGTCAAACTCGCAGTGCTTCGTATGCTCCAGACTTGACGTGGTGGTCGGGTCCGAGTACTCCCTCCTGGCACATGGAGCCAGAGTGCTAGGGAAGTGATCGTCACCCTATCATCATCGGTCTTCACACCTCACATTTACGACCTTTACGCTACAAATGTTCTGTGGTCAACTGGGACAGTTTTCGCTCCTGTATGGACAATCTCTCCTCAGATTCTTCGCCAATCCTTGTTGACCGCATACAAACAGCGCTCAACAGTGCTACAACTACCACCTGGACTGATGTTGGTCGACCGGCACCAGACCTCGGCCTTCTTAATTTGTGGGCGGCACGCCGTCAAGCCGAGCTGGCTGCTACGCGAGACCCTACTTCGTCGCAGGCACGTACGCGATTGCACTGTCTTACAGCTAAGACACGCAAATATGAACGTGACCTCTCTCGGCGGCAGTGGCATGCGTGGTGCGAACAATTTTCTGAAAAATCCTCGAATGCCTCTCTCTGGCGAACATTCCGTACAATGGAACGCGGTCGCCGTTCGACTGACGCAGCGGCAACCGCATGCTTCGCGGCTAACTTGTCGCCAGAGGATTTCGCCAAAGAAGCAGCGCGAAAGTTTTTCCCAATAATACGATGCTGTGCATTCTTCATCCGCTAGTTTAAATATGGCAGGCATCCCAGCGCATGTATATCAAATGCCTTCTGATGTCGACGTAGATCGAATTGCGTGTCCATTCTCTATGCCTGAGTTGCTGGCTGCAATAGATGACGCGAAACGGAAAACAGCGCCCGGCCCGGACAATATTCAGTACGAGGTGTACAAGAACCTGAGTAGCGCTGCACTACCTCAACTACTTGACACCATAAACAAAGTATGGTTGGATGGCGTAGTGCCCGAGAGCTGGAAATCCGCTGTCGTGATTCCTATCCCGAAACCAGGAAAGCCTCCGACGAACCTTGCCAACTTGCGACCTATCTCCTTAACTCCTACGCTGTGAAAGCTGGCGGAGAAAATGCTAGCCACACGATTGTCATGGTGGCTAGAGCAGCACGGTTTTTATCACCCAGCGCAAATCGGCTTTCGTCCATATATTGGTATAGAGGACGGGTTGGCTGCCTAAGTATCTGCAGTTTTGTCATCTACCCGCAGCCGCAATGTGCGTACTGTTTTAGCAGTGGACGTTGAAAAGGCATATGACAACATCAGTCATGCAGCCATTCTGAACTCCATTGACATGCTTCATCTCCCTCTGAGAGTGCGTAGTTTTGTCCAATCATTTTTGGAAGGCAGAAAATTTGCAATACGCCTCAGCGGCGAAGCGGTCGGATCATTTGTTCCTCTCTGCGGCGTGCACCAGGGATCAGTATTGTCGCCGACATTATTTAATATTGCTTTCATCCCGCTGGCTTGGCACTTACATGACATCCGTGACATAAAATTTCTTCAGTACGCTGACGACATCACGGTGTGGAGTACTCACCAAGATCTCCGTATTCAGGAGGCTGCCCTTCAATCTTTCATTGGATGTTACCTGTTCATTGGATGTTACAAGACGGATAGGTGACGTTTCGCCGATCCTCACAAACCGCTTAGCAGAGAACCGCAAGTGATTTACTGGCAGATACAGACAGGATCCTTCCTGCACCCTTACCTTCATAACAAGATGTACCCGGAAAGGTACGAGAAGGAGTGAAATTTCTGCAAGACTCAGTTAGGCACGCTCCAACACGTCGTTGGAGTATGCGATTTCGTCAAGGCAATGCCCCCCACCTCTTACCTGCCCCACTCCATCCCTCATCCTCCCTTAGCGAGCGATGGGAGACCTTGCTAAACAGCCGCGCCCTGATCTCGTCCTGATCTCCAGGCGGCTAGGGAAGCATATGGGCCCCGTGAAGAGGGAACGACTTTCATCGACGGCGTCTAAGAAGACGTCGTAATTAGCTCGGCTCAAAAAAGTTGTTTCTCTCTCTCTTCCCCCGGGGCGAAGTGCGTTAACATACGAAGACCTTGCGCACCACCACGAGGTTAGGTATGCAAAGCGCTTCAATACTGTTCGCGCTATGAGGGGACAAAGCCCAAACTCACAGAACATTCTGCTGTGCCGTCGTGGTGAAACGTTAAGTCAGTCACAAAAGTCAATGAAATCAGCTTTTTAATGGTTTATTTTATGAAACAAACAAGGTATAAAAATTCTGGAGCATATAACATTTTTCCTGCGCGCGGTAAACTTCTTGTTTACGTGACAAGAAAAGTTTTAACAACGGACTACTTTTTTGTCGATGATGAATTCTGCGCGGCGGTCCTGAATGTGGGCGGAGCTTCACTGCAGACTTACTTTGTATCCGGCTATATTCAGATGCAGGCCGCTTCCATGTGCGGAAATCTTGGCGCGCGCGGCTTCTCCGCAGCTCGACCGTTATTGCGTGCTTCAGCAGTGTTCGCACCCGAGTTCAGGTTCACGAAGGTGTACCACTAGTTGTTTTCGGAAAACAAATATAAGAAATTATTGGTAATGCATTAGTGAAAAAAATTAATTGCTGAGAACGTTACGCCGAACAAAATGCGCCAGTGCTTTACAAAATTCGAAGAAAATGCGTGTTATTACAAGTAATTAAATTTCAGCAAAACTTGTTGTTGGCCGGGCTAGTTGGTAGGCCATGATTTCAGAGGAACCAGCGCAAAAAGAACAATGGACCCCTTCATTTAATTCCTGAGTCATTGTCCGATCAAAAGATTGTTTTGCACTGCTTGTGCGTCATTGCCTCTGACAGGTTACTGTATATAAATATATTGTAATAATTCTTCCGAAATAAATGCGTTCGGCGCTTCTGTCCGTGTCGGCCTGCTTGTTTCTTGTCCATTGCTCTTTTTGCGCTGGTTCCTCTGAGATCAAGTAATGAAATACTTGTAACGCGTTGCTTCCTAGTCTGGTTTTGTTTTGTCATTGTGTGGACGGACCGACAATGTGCTGCTGGCGAAGAGAGGTTGAATGCATTTTTGCGATAAAATAAGTTGCCGTTAGGCCATCTAAAGTTATAACTTAACCATTCACCGCTACTTAGGGAGGGTGCCAAAAGAAGGGACCTTTACTGCCAGCACTTTGCCGCACCACTCTCTCCGAAGCGCGTCGTACCCAAAATAGTGGTGTTTGCAACCAACACATTTCGATCGCCTAAAGCACACCGACTGAACCTAGCTAAGATGCTAATGCACTGCTTACTACCGTCGTACGATTTTGAATTGAGCATCAAGCAAACTTTTGAGCGCTGAAATTACATTTTTTTTTATTGCAGTAAGTTTCGCGCACCGTTCCTGCCCCATACCTGCCAGCTCTCTCCTTTTGGCTTGCTTAGCGGATTTCATTCCCGCGTTAAAGACAGCAATGTTTCATTTTCTATCTGTTTGCAGGCCCGATAAAGCCACTCGGTAACAAAACACAGCTGCTCGTGTGTGTGGTGTGCACAAGCAGTTTGAAACTCATTTTTTAAGTGTCCCTGCAAAGCAGTGAGCAGCCACTCGCGCGTGCCGCCACCACAAAGAGCCCCGCTTCCGCCCCTTTGCTGCTCGCATGGCGCGCACGCTCCGGCCGACGGCGGCGCGTCAAGAAGTTGCATGCTCACGAGATGCGTTTCCGGTCCGAGTAAACACGCGCGACCTTGCCAGAGCAACAGAGAGGCAGTGGAAGACGGAAAGATTCCCCACCGATTGCGACACGAGGGGGACTCAACTGCGCCATGCGAATATGCAGGCCAGACAGGCTATCTACTGATATTCAGATTGACGGGTGCCTCCATCTGGCGCCATTCCGCAGACCGCGTTATCGCGAGGAGACAGCGCCGCTTCGGTGAGCACACCTGCCGGGAGTGTGGCGCTGTGCGCGTCGATTATCCCCGTGCGTTGAGAGGGGGCTCCCCTCAGAAGCAGCTCGTCGCGCGGCCAGTTGCTGCGCCCGTCGGCGCCAGTGGAGGCCGACCCCGCGGTGCGAAATGCGTTGACCATGCAGGCGAACAACATCGGCCACCTGTACTCTGCGAGCCCGCAGCCCTCGCCGCTGCTGGCGAGGATGCCTGCGTTTCGTTTCCCGGACCGAAACTCGGGCAGCTTCAGCGGCGGCGACTCGTACGAGCACGCCGTAGCGCTGCCGCTCATGCAGCCCAGCCCGTACGTGTTGCCGCCGGACAGCTCTGTCAACGCGGGCGATGCGGAATGCTACGCCGGCCTGGGTCCCATCGTCCTGTTCCCGACGTCGGCGGGCCTGGTGCCGGGCATCCCGACCATGGTCAGCGATCCGGACCAGCCTCCCGGGACGCCGACTCGGCTGGTCTTCCAGCCGATCGCGCCGCCCACGCCCGCGGACGTGGTGTCGAGCAAGGGCTTCGAAGAGGCCGCCCGCTACCACCTGCGCTCCTTCTCGTTCGGCGAAGAGCCTCGCAGCCTCGGGTCGCGCAAGTCTCGCCGCCTGTCCCGCTCCGTGCCCGAGCTACGGCCGCCCGAGCCGCCCAAGTACGCCAAGGTGGACGAAGACTACGAGACCTCCTCGGACGAAGAGAACGTCACCGAGCAGCCCTCCAAGAAGAAAGTCAAGGAGTCCCGCTGGGTGCACTACCTGGACCTCGTGGCCGGCTGCTCGCGGGAGGCCGTCGGCCTGGGCAACATCTGGAGGTTTCCCTACTTCTGCTTCGTCCACGGAGGAGGTGAGCACTTTCATTCTCCAAGGCTTCCGCAGTAGGGACAGTTTGTCATACAAGCACTGCTTTGTACGAAAACCGTTCGCGTTGGCAGGTGTTCGACAGAGAGAGCAGCCCGGTTTCTTTACAAATGCTTCAACGACTGCTGCAGGCGAGCCGTTTGTTATTGTCTCCTATTTGACCTTGGGAGCCGGACGGTAGCGGATCGATGGAACTTGTCGTTTCACCGTGGTAGTAATAATGATCACTGACCCGTTGGCTCGGCTAAATGCAGCTTTCCCTACCATATCATTCAAGGCTAACACGTAGCCGTTTTGAACGCTCTGCGTGGTTTTAACTACCGCAACGTGTAGCTCACAGCGCGAATGAGTTCGTCCACTGCTGACCCAAAGAGCCAATCATCCTTTCGTGACTGTCCCAGAGGCTGCGGGTAGGAGGCCAATAGTGCTTTTAGCGCACGGGTGGAAGTTGATGATGACGAAGACGTGCATAGCGCGAAAGAGCGACAGGTTGGCACGAGGCGTGATTGGTTGAGTGGTCAGCGAAGCTGATCTGTTCGCGCCGCCGCGGGTTCGAAACCCAGTTGCGGCCATATTTATTTGTATTTCTGCAGATATCGATAGGCTTCAGACAGATATCGCCTTTTTCGGGATTGCTAGTGAAGCAGTGACTAAAACTGCTCTTGACACTAGGCATTGGCGAACGTTTCTGCGCCTATGGTGACTTTTCTATCTGTTTTTCTTATAACACGGAGCAAATATATATAG
>JARKHS020024381.1:0-79882 GCA_030143305.2 Amblyomma americanum | reverse complement strand
GCCATTAAAATCAATATAACTAACTAACTAGAGTATAAAGCTCCAGTGTTGAAGTGGACTGTGCAGCGAAAGTTTTTTTTTTTTCCATTTCAGAGAACAATCGCCAAGCGCGCATGATGTGCAGGATGAATCTGAACCATGTGCAGGAATTTTTTTTTGGTTGGTTTTTTGGGGAAAGGAAATGGCGCAGTATCTGTCTCATATATCGTTGGACACCTGAACCACGCCGTAAGGGAAGGGATAAGGGAGGGAGTGAAAGAGGAAAGTAAGAAGAAGGTGCCGTAGTGGAGGGCTCCGGAATAAATTCGACCACCTGTGCAGGAAGCGCGGAAAACAAATATCAGGAAAGAGAATGAGAGCTTCACCTCGATCTATGACTAAAGAAGTTTAGCAGTGGGAAACGAAGAGCAAGCGACGACTCAATGGAGCTGACTATCAGTGAGACCAAGAAGAGAAACGCGGCGGCTCATTACAGCCGAGTACCAAACGGCGCTCGCATATGATGCATTGTTTGATGACCCGTGATTAGTCCGAGGCCTCTGGCCTTCGACACAAGGTCTTTTGATGTAAAGGTCATTGGATACTCTGTCGTGCAACTGCGCAGCGATCGCATTTCCTGGAGGGGACCTCTATCTCGGAAACCCTTGAGATATACCCCTGCGACAGTGGAATCAGACGCTGAGTTCAGGGTCCCACCGCCGCGCGCATGCAGTCGTGTTCGCACTAGACGTTCTCGGACAGAATCATATGTGAATGCTCAGCGCGTTCACTAAGAGCGAAGCGAATACAAATCGAACATGAATGGAATCACCTTTTTTACAGTTTTCAAATGTTGAAATTGCGAGGCATTTGGAGCGCGTCATATAGTCAAACTGTGGCCTTTTACATGGTTATCGCACGACTTTCCTTTACTATTATAGAGCGCTTCGTGTCGCGGTATACTGTTTTCACGATGGCGTTTGTCTCCGCTAACTTCACTACGTTCTCTAAGTTCACCAGCCGTTGATATACTTCAAAAATGATTGACATCATGGGCGTCCGAAAGGGGGGAGGGGGGCAAGGAGGGGGCTGCCCCCCCTCCCCCCTGAAATTTCGGATATTTTTTTTTGCACTAGCAGAAAACAACTACACAGCTTGATTAGCACACTTAGATCCCGCCTCCCCCATCCCCGGCCATCGCGTCCCCCCCCCCCCCCCCCTGCAAAAAGTTCCGTGGACGCCCTTGATCGGCATGCAATTTATTGTTCGGCTAAGTGGTGTAATTATGTACTTAATCATTTAATATGCTCCGTGGCATAACGGCAACTTATATTCGACTGCGTGCGTTGACCATGCAGTTTTTGAAAGGGAATATGGTCGTGAAATTGTAGGTTTAAATTGAATTGTTTGACAAACGTTTGACTGCCTGCATGGCATCGTTAAAATTTCAGGTTTGATGACCCTTACACTAGCCGTAGAGATAGTTCAAAAAATGATTGGCATGCAATTTATTGCTTGGCTAAAAGGTATGAGTATGTACTCAATCCTTTAATATGCTCTGGGGCATAACGCCGGCTTAGAATCAACGAGCTGACTTACTTGACAGGGGCTTCCACCATCGTTACGTTCAATCAATCGATCAGGATGAAGTGGAGGTGGGAATCTATTGGGTATACCTCAAACAGCGCATCAATCGTCCAAGCCATAACGCGCAACTGACGCACTGCTCGAACATCCTTCACCTGAACTGCGGTGATATGGCCCGAACATTTTTACATGACCGTTAGCTGCTCGTAACAGATATAGGCCTTAATTTCTACGTTTTATATTCTTCAAAACTCAGAAGGCAAGAAACACTTTTAAAAAAAAAGGGGGGGGGGGGGGGGTAGGGTGCTACGGGTAGTGATCCGGTTTTTCTTAATACGTCACAATTTCTTTTGTTGCTTATTCTGCTTGTTAAGAAAATTCATTTTTGAGCACTTGTTTTTTTGGGGGGACAAAATTCTTTCATTCTACAAAGAAGTTGTGAGAGCTATGTTGCAGCAAGAAGATGCTTACAAACTTGCATCTTCCTCATTTCTTTTATCGAAAATTTTAACCCGTTTTCATTGTGATCTACATTTCTTGCCTTTCTGCGTCCGTCCTACACAGTGCCGGCCCTGTGCTCGCACCCGTACTGCGAAAGCATTTGAATGTCCCGGCTACCAATTTGAACACGCACAACAGCTTTAGAGTGGTGCAGCTATGCGAGGAACAAGGGGTGGTAAATTGAATTCCTGGCTCCAGCTTTTACCGGGACCTCGTTCGGACGTGAAGCCTTGCCTTGAGTGATAAGAACTAAAAGCGGATAAAGACGGAGCAACAGTCTAAATCACCATCGACAAACCGTGGAGGTTATTCGTTAATGATTTCATGGTTGCTGCTATTTCCTGCGCTGCATGTTGTCAGTTCAGCTGTTTCTGGCGGCAAAGCCGATTTCGGGACGGCAGCTTTCGGGATGAAATCGGGTTGAGTCCGACTTTGCTGAAACTCTCTCGGGTTGCAGAAATCGGGAAGAACGAGGAAGGATTGGGTTTCACCGCGAGTCGAATAACCTTAGTTATGCGTCCTGACTATGGCAGAAGCAACGTTAACGCGCATGAGGGACTGCATGAATTGGGCCGTGGACGAAAGGGGAATCACGGAATTGCAGAGGCGGAAAGAAACAGCGTGACATTCTACAAGTGAGGCTGATATAAACAAATCCAGCACGCAGCGAATCGCTCTGACGAGCAGCCTGCAGCTACCGGCGCCAGCAGCTCGGTGAAAAAGAGAGAGGAGGATCGCTGCGATGCACAGCGAGGGGAGGTGTCTGGCGTTGAATTACAACATTCTTTCTCGAGAAGTGCGCGGCCGATTTGGGGAGCGCAAATAGATATGGACGTCGATTAGGGGGCCAGCTGTGCCGATATATCGGTGAACCTATTTGATCGCCTGGAAATTTGGAAGGCAATCCGCGGGGCGCCCGCTCCTCGTGACTCGAGACTTACCACGGGGCGCAATTGTGGCGCCCGTGCAGAGGAGCTCGCAGCGCGCTCTCTCACCGGGCGCCACGGGAGCTGGTTGGACAGATAACCGCGCGCTGCAGAAATGAGCAGCAGCAGCAGCGGCGGTCGCGGATTACGTCTCGCCCACGAAATCGAGGTCGAATGCGCTGGGAACCCAGCCGCGCGCGCATAAGCTGCGGAGGTTAATGCGCGATAAACTATCCCGCGTGAGTCCTGTGCTGGTGCCTGCATTGATTGCGGCTCGCGCAAGGAGAAAGTGATGCGCTCCAGGAGGAGACCATTTATCTCGCACCGAAGGCACCCAGAAGGCGGTGAGGGAAAGCAGCGTCCACTTCGCTGAATGAAAGTGCAAGCCGCGAACCGGATAGTTTCATTTCGAGCTTACCAAAAAGTCTTGCATCTGATGAATGTGCAGAGAAGTCTATTAAGGCAGGTATGCCTTTACCCGCCTAATCAACGCATTGCATTTTTTGTCCGCCGAATCGTGTTCGCAGATTCTAGTGCGCATGTTTTCGTGCGGTAGTGGGCGTGTTATATTGGATCACCTGACACAGGGGCGTCTCAGAATGTAGTCGAACCGACTTACAACGGCCGCGGTTGTAAAAAATGCCCATTTATTACGAACAGGGGTAGAACCACCGTCAAAATATTTATTAGGTCTATGGCACTAAGTCTCAGATAAAACCAACAAACGTGGCTGGACCACTCGGTTATCACGAACGAAAAAGCGCTGTAAACTTGCCCCCGCAGCCGAAAAACGCGATCCCCAGCTCCCGTGATACCCCCAAAGAAACTGACCCCCCCCCCCCCCCCAAGGAAAATACAATGAACATGGCGCATTGAAACTGCAGCTAACCGCTGGTCAAGCTCGCCCCGACAAGCTGGAAAAAGCTTCTCAAGTAGAACGAGAAAAGAGCGCGTGACAGGGGCGGCGCTGAAAGCAATACTACTGCGCACGGGCGGTGATGAACCAATTACAGCGGTTTGAGAGGTTTGAATACCAGTAACGAGGTGTGCCTTATAGGTCTACAGTAGCCGATGATTTTCAGTCAAAATGCTAGTTCCCAACTAGTCTGTATGTCTTAGCGGCTATACTTCTGCCCAAAGGTTGCGTCAAGAACCTTGTAGCTGCGGCGAGGTGTCTCGGAGCCTAGTGCACTGCTGGGGCGCTTTACACAAGGCCGACTATACTGTACATTCTGCGCGGACACGCGCTGCGGCTTGATACTTACAACCTTGTTGAGGACCGAAGACGAGGTTCTCGACCTACCACCAGATGCCGTGAACGCTGCAGTCGCTATTGGAATTATCGCGTCCCTATAATGTGGTTCTTCCACAAAACAGTTTCGACGAGGAGGTCATGATCACGCTGGAAAGCTTAGAAAGCGGCTTGATGGGAGACTTTTTAAAGAAATGAATGCCACTTATGTCTGACTTTATTTTTTTTTTGCTGTAATAGGGCAATTCCACTTACTACGAACTTCGGATACAACGAATGCAATCCGCGTGACCATCAGGTTCTTTATAAGTGGACTCGACTGCGGCTGCAGTCAGGGGGGTGCGGGCGGGGATAGCGCTGGTAACAGTATAGCCTGAAAGCATAAACTGTCAACAACACGCGGTTTGTACATGCCGGGCAGCGTGTGCGTCGAGGCTGTCGCGCACATCACGCCGTTAAAGGTGCAGATTTCGTCCAACACAGCATAAATTCACTGCAACCTCTTTCCTTCCTGTGCCGTCAAATTCAACGATGGTCCGTAGTACTTCTATTGCTAAGCACGCGTTGCCATTGCTTCGCGTTGCTGGTTCCTTTCCAGGGATCCAACAAGGATCGCAGGATCGTACGTAGGATCCGAAAGAATAGACGATGGAAACCACTGAACAGGTCATTCCTGTATACTTGCTCCAAGCACAACATGCACCCTTGCATCTAGGCGTTTTGACTCGAAAGTGGAGTACTTGAGTGAATAAAACCTACAGTTTTTTTGCATAGCATGTGAAAGCTTTGAGGGGTGCGCCGGGAGGCTTGTACTTGTGCAGCGATTCCACCGACCGACCGACTGGCGTGCTCAACTCTTGTTCAGCGCCTCCCGCGGAGCAGAGAGCTTCATCTGACCAGTGCCTTTGAGTTTCGGGGACAATGCTTGCGGGCTCGCGCAGCCACAGGGACATTCAAGCCACATGGCTCTGTCCCAGCAGATAGTGTCGTATTTCGTTTCCCGCGGTTGGCAGCGCACCGCGCGAGCGTTGTAGACAAGCCTTGCGTCCTCTGTGCACACGCGCATGGATACGGCCGCAAGCACATGGCAGCGTCAGCGACGTCCCCAATAGGCAGCTTCTGCAGGGGGGAACAGGCGGCTCCAGGTTGAGAAGGGGCCGCGCGCGCGGGGCGGCAGAAAGCGAGGCGTGTTTCCCACGTGCAGGCCGACTCCGCCCGCGCAGTCTTCCCCCTGCGTCCATATCGAAGGCTTGTGCGGATCAAATGCGCCAGCGCGCAATCAGCGGGCAGGGCTGCGCATTGGCGCGGCCGGGCCTCTCTGGCGGAAGGGTCATCGAACTTTGGCGGCAGCATCAAGCAGCAGCAGCAGCTGGCTGCGCTGCCGACGACGTGCATATATTGGTTCTGGTCGTCCTGGGGCCGAGTCGTGGCATGTTAAAGCGTCCGTGTTCATCACTCGCGATCGTGTTATCGCCGGCTACTGCGGGACGCTACGCTCCGGTGGGGGGAGTTTTTCCAACTTTGGCCCCGTGGGCTCCCCTGCCATCCTGGTATTTGCGGACCGCAAGCCGCGCACCGACGACCTTTCTTGGTCTGCGTACTTACGCACCGCCTATTAGGCATATCGCCTGTCGATGTATGCAGCACCGCGCGTTCATGTGGTGGAGGAAGGGCAGTCACCTGTGCTCGCTGAAATACGGCATGATTGCCGGGTGCGATTCCGACAAGGCTGCGTTACGGGCCAAGAAAATATGCGTATATTTGTCTTCCCAGAGAACACCTTTCGTGCTCTTTCTTTTGCCTCGCTGCTTTTCGCCGCCCAAGAAACTGGACACGCCGTTGTGGTAAATTTAGTGCGAAAAACAGGTTACGCAGTTGGATGCCGCGGGTTTGGGTGTCAAGCGCCTCTTGCTCCGCTCAGCAGGCTGGCACCTTCACACGCCGCTCCGCAACAAACCACGCTCACTGACTCGACAGGAAGAGAAAGCAATTAACAATAAGGGCAAGAAGCAGGCTTGGTGGTTTTCTGGCTGCTGCGTTAGAAATACCGCTGGAGATTCTTCGCACATTCGTCTGCCCTGTCGTCTCATTACGCTCACTTGTGAACTACTTTAACTTCTTGAAGTGACATGTTGACAGCCTTTTCTTGTACTTTACAGCCAGCCCAGAAGAGCCAATCGAGAAATATGTGTGCGTGATTAGAAGCGGCATCTGTAAGCTGAAGTATTGCACGGTAGAATTCCTAACAGTTCTAAATCTCTTCGAGTTTGTGTTGTTTAGCCGCGTAGTCTCCCTTTTTCCTTTCGTTTTAAAAGTAAATCTACATCTGCCGACAGATCTAGCACAATGACTTCATTAATGCTAAAACTAATTCACTGTAAAGTGCAATAAGCGACACTGACGTGCGACTCCAGCCACATGAAACAACTCACTTCATGTTGGCTGAGGAGACTTTACGCACAAACCTTCGTGGCTACTGAGCGCAAAAAGTGTTTTGTTGTTGTTGTTTTGTTTTTGTTTTTTGCAACGAAGGAAGTTTACCTCATCGTAAGGTTGTTCAACAGCTTCAAAGGACTGCTAACGCGAAGATGTTTTTTGAGCACGTAAAGAAGGAAATCTGGGTGAAGGCACGAGCGCCTGAATACGCACACGTGCGGCGTACACTTGTTCGCCCACTTGTCTAGGGCGTTCGCGCTAGTAACGCCTACTCTTGACGTGCGGGTTTGAGATAGCATGCTTCTTAGAATGATAATAATAATAATAATTGGTTTTTGGGGAAAGGAAAATGGCGCAGTATCTGTCTCATATGTCGTTGGACACCTGAACCGCGCCGTAAGGGAAGGGATAAAGGAGGGAGTGAAAGAAGAAAGGAAGAGAGAGGTGCCGTAGTGGAGGGCTCCGGAATAATTTCGACCACCTGGGGATCTTTAACGTGCCCTGACATCGCACAGTACACGGGCGCCTTAGCGTTTTTCCTCCATAAAAACGCAGCCGCCGCGGTCGGGTTCGAACCCGGGAACTCCGGGTCAGTAGTCGAGCGCCCTAACCACTGAGCCACCGCGGCAGGTCTTCTTAGAATGAGACGAGTGCGGAGTCTTGTTGTTTCGAATCGTGAAGACGAAGACAAACACAATTTTAGTATTTTGGTAAAACACAGGTTCAAGTCGCGCTAGCCATTGCCCGTTGAAAGCCCGTTACCCCTCATGTAAAGCCCTCAAGGGCCCTTGAGGTATCTATAATAAAAAAAATAAAAAGAAAGAAAGTGCGGTTTGCTATCCAATGTCCAGAATCCTCATAGTTTTGTGTTCGCGTTTAATTGCGTTTGTCCGCTGTGTACGCCGCGTACACTGTACCTAATACGCTCATACCGAGGTAGGAATAGCACCGAAGCGCTGAAAAAATGTTACGTTTTTTTTATTTTGGCCAAAGATTATTACATTGTTCTTACTGTACTTTTTTTTCTAGCGCTTGTGACACGTTACAAATTAGCCTTCGAATAACATTCTCCTAAGCTTAAACAACATATATGCAACTCTCGCTGAAATGATAAAGTAGCCCTGCAAGGCCAGACCCACCTACTTTCAGGGCACGCTGCTTTAATCAGCACAATACACCACAACTCAGGCACGTATCTAAGGAAGGACCTATTCATGTTTCGGTTAATTTTCGGCTTTAAAAGTTACCTGATGATGGGATTATTTTCTGCGAAGCGGGATGATCTTATCAAAATTTCGCTGCAAAAGAGCACATTTTACGCAATCACTGAATAGAGTGGCAGAGTTAGAGGCAACAAGCGCGGCCGGTGAAACGTTTCTTACAAGATAATGTGCGGTCTTTGCCAAAAATGACCAGGCTGCATGATTTGCTTCACAATCGTATAGTGGTACACTTACGTCATGCCTCAAACTCGAAACCTCTAAGGTAAGGAGAACCCTTGCGATCACCTTTCGAGACCTTTTGATGTTTAGGTAAGCCGTTCGGGCTCTACTACACAAGTGAGAAGCAAACCGTGCGGTATTATAGGAGCAGATGCTAAGACGTGCCCTGTCTGTGTCCTCCTTCCAAGTTGACGTCCCTGATGTTGAACCAACTCGTCCAGGCTTCCACATTAAACCATGCAGCCTGGCTACTTTTGGCAATGATCGTGAATGTGCAGCAGAAAACTACATACTCGTGATGCGATTACACGCATATGAGAACAGCAGGTAGAATATTATGGTGTTCTTGCATGAGTGGCACTAGGCGATTTTTAAAGGCTGTAAAAATACGCTCATTTAATATTCGTGCGAGTTGAGTTGAGTTGTTGTATCCTACAGGTGGGATTAGCCTTGCTTGTTCTGCCGGCAATTTCTCCACCGTAGCGTCACTAATATGTTAATAATGACCTAAAACCTGTGGGATATGCCCCGCTATGCGCACAGCCACTTATAATAGTGCACATTCCACTCCCGCAGTCACCATCTATGCACACATTCACTCACAGTAGAACATAGTCCACTCCAGAATTCACCATCTATGCACATATTCAGTCACAGTAGAACATAGTCCATTGCAGTGCCACAATACATACACACATTCACTCACAGTATAACATAGTCCACTCCAGAAGACACCGTCTACGCACAGATTCAATCACAGTAGACCATAGTCCGTTCCTGCTGTCACCATTTAGAAACAAGATCAGTGCCCTGCAGAAATGTTAAAGAAGGCGTGCAGCCTCCCTTCTGCATGTCTGGTTTCCACTCGGGTAGACAATGTCCTGAACTGTACTGTGAAGGGTTCCTGTCATCTTGAAGGAAGCGAACATCACATACCTTTCCACGTGGTATTCTGGGCAGTACATAATATAATGTTCTATATCCCGTCGTGCGAGTGTGCGAGCGTGACATCCAAGTAGCATGTGAATAATGTAGAAGTGCTAAGAATCGGTGAAGTTTTATTTCTTTTTTAATTTGGCAGCCTATTTTTTCTTGTTTTGTAGCCTTTACTAATTTGGATGCTTTTCCGGAAATACAGAGCTTCTCAGCGAAGACGTGCTGATTATGCTGACTTTCTCTTCCACATTACCCTGTCGTGAGCATTCCGCGCAAAGCGTACTTACGCTCTGCGAAGAATTACGTCCCATCTAAAAGCGGTGTTCTAACCTTTACTAGTGACGCATGCGACGGTGCGGAAAACTCTCGTCTTTCCTTGATCGCTTTCTCTATAGACCACAGAGGGTGTGGTAGGAATCGCTTAACGAGTTGGTATGATCAACAGCGTTCCTTTTGCAGCAAACAAACGCACATTTTTATCGTTCCACGGTCTCATCTTGGTAACGGGGTGCGCAATTTAGTCGCTTGTTGGTTGCCAAAGCAGACCCACATAGCTAAAACGCACTAAATCCTCCATGCAGCCAGACTCAATGCGAATACACTAATTTAAAAAAGAGGCGTGCGGCGTGCAGCTCTAAATACCCCGCCGCGGTGGCTCAGTGGTTAGCGCGCTCGACTACTGATCCGGAGTTCCCGGGTTCGAACCCGACCGCGGCGGCTGCGTTTTCCGGGTTCGAACCCGACCGCGGCGGCTGCGTTTTTATGGAGGAAAAACGCTAAGGCGCCCGTGTGCTGTGCGATGTCAGTGCACGTTAAAGATCCCCAGGTGGTCGAAATTATTCCGGAGCCCTCCACTACGGCACCTATTCTTCCTTTCTTCTTTCACTCCCTCCTTTATCCCTTCCTTTACGGCGCGGTTCAGGTGTCCAAAGATATATGAGACAGATACTGCGCCATTTCCTTTCCCCCAAAACCAATTATTATTATTATTATTATTATTATTATTATTATTATTATTATTATTATTATTATTATTATTATTATTATTATTATTATTATTATTATTATTAGCTCTAAATAGTTGCGACATCAGGGAGGTCGGGCCGTAGTGTATAGGCGCAAAATGGCATCGTGTGCGCGTGTATTCCACCTTACGCTTGGCATTTTTCAGACGCCCAAGAGTGTCCGCTTTCCCAGGGATTTCAGCCGCGCGCTCTCGACGAACACGTTCTCGGCGCACCCTTAAATCACCGCCCCGCGGGTTAACCTCTGGCCACTCGCTACAGAGCTCGTGTATAACCGCTGCATTGTGGCGACCGCTGAAACGTGAACCTTTACTGCGTCAAAACACGTTATACACCGGCACACACGCAAAATAAAGGCACGCCCAGAATTCTAGCTCGCCGGTTGCCGCATAAAACTCCCCGAATGCGAGGTGTAGTGGGGGGGGGGGGGGACCTAAGGGGGAGAAAATGCTTCGAGAACGAAGGCTAGCATAGTTGTGCATTTACATTCTACTAGTGCCCGAGCCGAGACACCGCGGCAGCGCTCAATAACGGCCTGCTGGCGTCCTCGGGCTCACGCGCCGGTTCTCTCGCGAGCGGCCTTCCTTATCGGCGCCCTACATCAAGAAGCGTCTCCCTCCCCGTTGTCTTAGCAGCCTTTGCGTTGTTGTTGGTGCAGAAACCAGACTGACAAGCAACGGCATAGTACTATTAAATCTATTTTGTCTGCGCCAGGAAGGATATCGCACACGCGGGTGGCAATCAGATTTCTCCTGATCGCAGTAAATCTTTGGCTGCCTGGTAATGTCAAATCCATTCAGGGCCAAATATTTTTTGTGGGAATTGGTACACTAAAGAAGAAATAACGAGGGTGGAGAGGACAAATTTCGAGCGTTGTATTTATTCATTTTTTTTAGAAGATCAGATTGGCTTGTTTTTCTCCAGAAGCTCCCTCTGTTGTCGCCTTCTAAAAAGAAAGATAAAGAGGGGGAAAAAAGCTGCCAGACTTTTTCTATGCACCCGCTTTCTTTTATGAGAGCACTCACTTCCTATATCACAGGAACAGTGATCGCGCATTCTCAGCAGCGCCCACTACATGGTAGCAGAGGTGCATATGGCTCAGGTTCATCGCGAGAGTTTTTTCGTTACGACATGCTACCCTGACAGAAACGCTGGCAATGCTTCCTACTCTCCGGAAGGAGCTGGCCCCTTCGGACGATGTCCGTTATCAGAGCAAGGCCTTGCTTGCAATGCAAAGCCACGAGTAGCTGTGATGGTTGTGATGCCACGGATGCGACTGGCCTTGTAACTGCAAGCCCGATGACTGTTCTGGATTCTCGAAATGACACAAACGTTCGAGACCAATATAAAATTCCGGAATGTATTCACAAATATTCACAAACTCATGGCAAGACTTTTCTATCTTCACACGCAGCGACACAGCAGCATGGCGGCTCCGTACACGATCCTGTCGGCATGAGACCCTTATAAAACACACGCTATGCATAAAATATGTTTTTAGATGGTGGTGTTTCATATTTTATGCGAATATTTTGTTCAAGACAACTTAAAATGTTCTATATTATTATGAACCTGACCGAGCTGCTCTACCCTGGAATATTTTTTCTCCACTGCATCAGAGCCTTTTGCGACTACGACAGGACAGATATTAAATGACGATATTGTTCTTTCGTCTTCGTAAACAAAGATATTTCAACCTGTGATATTACTGCTCCGAACGATGCGTTTAGCGTAGAAGATTACTGGTGTTCTTCAACAAAATTAAGTATTCGTGAAAATGAAAATGCTATTGTAAGTGCATCTGAGATTCAGTATTCAGTTTGATATTCGCGCATCCCTAAATTACAGCTAAGGGTTGGACTTATCGCTTTTTTTATTTTTGTGAAAATTAGGCGGATCTTTTCCGGTATTTATCTCAGAATGAAAGTTTCGGTTTTTTTCTTTTCAAAGATTATTTTCGACGATTGAATTACTGACTATTTTTTTTCGGTGATTTAATGTGGGAAATCTGCTTGGTCAGAAGTCACTTAGTGCCATCTCAGCGTTTGTTTCAGCGTGAAGAGTTTATTTACCATTAATTAACGTGCAAATTCTAATACTTGGAACTGTGCTTGTAGAAGAAACTGCTATCGTCATTAAAAAACAAAACTAACGCAAGCTAAAGGAGGTAGCGGGCAGACAAAAACGCAAGTGGAGTTTACTGTCAAGAATTAGGAGGGCATGTTATTGTTGGGTTGTCGCGCTGGGTTGAGCGCGAGGGCAGGGCATCGCGTGGTTGGCGTGTTGCTGGCAGCGATGGAACTGCCGCTCAATCGTCGCGGTAGCCAGCACATGTTACTTTTTCGTGACGCCCATGCACGGTTTCGTGTCAATGTCTTGCATGCAGTTCATAAATCTAGTTACCAGACTAACCGCTGTAAGCGTGTGACGATAGTGAACAGACAGACAGTGCTTAGCTAGCAGGCGGCGAGGGGGTGCTGCTTGGCGGCCTGCAGAGACAGCTATAGGGGAGCAATGCCTCAAATTGCACAATTCTGCTTCTTATCCAACAATACCACGGTTGCATGCCGCCCCTGGCATTCCTATTTATTTGATTTTCAACTTTCTGTGTAACTCGTACTCACCAGCCTTGCATGCCATGAATGCTGGCCTTTTTCGGTTCAAACCGAATATCGAAAAATCAGTTCGGCCTACTTTTATCGGTTTTAGTGCGTATCAGCCGATGCGTGCGACCGTGTCAGCTGCATAGTGTTGAATATAAGAGCACGCTCATATGTAATTGCATGCAATGCCCATGCCCATTTTCCATTAAGCAACGCACGCTTGAACTTTGAAAGATCGCAGCGAGCACTGTTTATTTCTGACCGCGTATTTTTACATTCCACATGGGGCGCACTTGTGCACTGTGGAAGTTTGCCGCTGTAATCTGTCGGTTTTTGTTCGTTTCTAACAAAAAAGAAGGCTTGCTGCATATATTCGATGCAGCAGACCACGTGAATGATTTGGCTTCACGCAGCGTTGTCGGCACCTGCTTCCTTTCCGGAAATATCCCCCCCCCCTTCTTCCCTCGAAATCGAGATAGAAAATACTGAAAAATAAACAAGACAGCGAAAGTACAGGAGCGACATGATTTGAATATAGCCTGATAATTGCAGTGACTAAGTATACGGTGGGCTACAATACGAGGTGGCATTTTTAATCACGCGTGGCAAACAGGCATTCGCTTAGATACATGAAATTACTTGCCGAAGAAGATAACACAAGTTATCCAACAAAATATGCGCATGAAGTGGGCGGATGAAATGCATTGTAAGCCATCAAGCAAGTGCGAGTGTTCACCATTGTCTGCGCTTTGAAAACAAAACGGGGAGGGCATAATGCGTGGGGCTTAACCATGACGCTGAGGAAGACCCCACTAGAGGCCCTGACCCTGCTAGAACTAGCGAGGAAGAACCACAAATGTGCGCCTGGTACGTGACGCTCGTTTCACTGATACCTAATTTGTATGGGCTTCTTCGTAATGAGTCTTTATACGATCGGACAATGGAGGCCTTAGTGAGGCCCGGTCCGTGCAGCGCGTAACGTCATTCCGTGCAGGGCAGTAATAATGCACTCGTGGACGGTTGGCCATTCTCTTTCTGCTTCCTTCTGCCCTTTCTAAGCGCCGGCACCTGCAGCCTTGAGTTTATTGCGCTCAGTGCGGAGGCTGGATGCGGACGATTGTCCGGGCGTGACGTCACGAAACTGCTCGGGCGTTTGCGTCAGTCGGGAGTTCCGTAGCGTATACGAACGAAATTGCCGTTTCTATTTCCTGAGCTACGCGCGTGGGCTTCTAGCTGCCATTTGCCTGGCGTTGACAAGCTTTGTCGGAGCTAGTTGCTTGCGAATCCCCCCCCCCCCCAAAAAAAAAAAAAGACTAAGGTTAGCGGGTAAACAAGTCGGAAATATGATAAGGATGAGTAATAGGAATTTTTGCCTGTTGTTTTTTGAGATGCTTCTTTCCGTGAATGTTCCAACGTGAAAAACCAACCAGGCCAAATGGGCACACTTGTGAAGCTTTTTTGGCGATCAGCGTGTAAAAAAAAAAAGGCGCACTAAGTTCGTAGAGCGGTAACGCTCGGCACTCTCATTAGAGTTCTAGCATAGCGGAGACGTATTAGCGTACACCTGTGCTGGATTACCGGACGGCGGCTGCACACGCGCTGTGGCAGGGGTGGGGCGGGGCCACAGCGCGTGTGCAGGCCGCCGTCCGGTAATCCAGTACAGGTCTACGCCAATACGTCTCCGCTATGCTAGAACTCTATTCATGGATATGTATGTGCTTTGCCAGTATTTTGTGTCTGTTGGCGGAAATATTCTATTTCGAGTTCCCGTATGTTGTCGGTTAAGAGGCTAAACTGTCCTACAACGTGGCGTTTCCACGAGCGGAGTTCCCCTCACTAGGAGACAACTGCCTAAGATAGAGGGGGCATAGATCTGCTTATTTCGAAAAGACCTGCGGACATTTTTTTTTTCTCGTTTCCGACGTCAAGTTAACTGGCAAGAAGGGTCACTCCTGAAACATTATTTCGTTTCTTTTCACATTGTGTGCTTTCATCCACTGCAGCAGACTATAGCAGCGGGCGTTCGGCAAAGTGACAGTATGGGAAGCCGCTTTTTAACAGGGCTGCTTGTTTTCATTTTCGCGTTATTTCAACACGCAGTTGGCCTTGGCACACTCCTTAACACGCGGCAGACTGCTACTTTTAACCCGCTCGCTAGCGACGCGCGACTAATGATCTAACAAGTCCTAATTTCTACGCGTTGAGCCAAGAACCTCGAGACGCCTCCGCTGTTGGAGCTACATAAAAAAAAAACACAACAAAGCTTCAAGTGGATTGTTTAGACCCCAACATTCGCTGCACTGCCCAACGTTCCTTGGCGCTGAGGATCGATTTTCGTCGCCTTAATTTCAAAGGTGTATTAAGCCGGGATAGTGTTATATGAATGTGCACATTCTCTTTCCTGTCACAAATAACGGGGACACTGTTGTTACCTCTTTACGTTTAGCCCTGATATGTTTTATAGATAGATAAAGAGGAGGAGGGAAAGGCAGGGATGTTAACCAGAAAGGGGTTCCGGTTGGCTACCCTGCACTGGGGAGGAGGAGTTAGGGGACTAAAAGGAGGAAGAGAGAAGGGGAAAAGGGCATAACACACACACACACACACACACACACACACACACACACACACACACACACACACACACACACACACACACACACACGCACACGCACACGCACACGCACACACACACAACGCTGTCACAATTTTGTCACTCAATCCAGTCGCTCTCAAGTAGGCAAAGAGTGCCTTGTATGGCTTGAGGGCAGTCGACTGCTGTGGCCACGGACCGAGGATCTTTTGCTATGTTAATGGGCGAGGATCGAGGCGATATGTTTTATAACTTGCCGAGGTGAATCGGGAGATGAGACGTTCTGGCACTGAGAACAAGGCCGCCGTGTGTAATGTATAGTAGCTTCTTCTGAATCTAGCGATAATGCTACAACTTTGAACTTTGAACTTTTGGGGTTCGAATAATAGCGGATAAATCACACGGGGACAAAAACTCAATAACGGTAACAAAAACATTGCCTATATTCAAGAAACATTACACACGTCTTCCTGCGACGACCCTTCTTTTCGCACTGGCTCCGTCCACCCGCTTTTTCCCCTCAGTGTCCACGAGGCTCTCTTTCTCTCTCGCCCGCACGTGCACATGGTTTGGTGGTCGCGTCCCCACCCCCACACTTGCGCCACGGCCGACATCTGGAGTTCGTTCGGGAAAGACCGCTCGCGGGCCTGTAGAGCAGAAGCGCCGTCCGTTGCCGACCGCGCGGCTCTCCCCTATGTCGCTGCCAATTAAAGGCGCCTGGCTGTTGGTGGCCTTTTGTCCACTGTCTTTGGGGTGCCACCGTTCGGGTGTCTCCAAGGGCGCCCAGGTTTCCGTTGCCGTCTGTTTCTGCTTTGTAGCACTTTACCCAAGCTTGGCGCTTCTTTTTGGGGAACTGCTGTTTCTGCTTTTTTGTTTCTTCACACCGTGGCCGTATTTCAGTGGATGCAAAATGCAAAAACAACCTTGTATTGTGATGCTGGTGCACGCCGAGCAAGTCGCCGACGTCGAACTTAGTCCGTATTCCTCCACAACGTGTTATACTCCTAACCAAAGTGTAAACATTTGCGTATAAAAACGCATATTTTCTTATATTTTATTAACTTTTTTTTTCATGGAACATTTAGCAGCGATAAGCCAACAGCGGGCACTGAACTTTATCAATGTCATATTTCATCTCTGCGGGAGCTCAACTGCGATAATCTTTAGGAATAACACGCAGACCACGAGTGAGCTGTTCAGACGGACCTCTCAGTCACTGTCACGTGGAGGCAACATGCAAAAAGAGCAGGAGTCGCAAGATTTACGGTCGTCCGCTTGGCCGCCATTTTTTGCGCAGTGTCAAGTCGACTGCAAAGAAAGTTTACAAGTCACAAATCTCCTCTTCAAAGGGTGGCGTAGAGTAAGCGTACTGGCCGCTGCCTTTGGCACTCCAGGCGTGCACGATATGTAACAGCGTCAACGGTATACCGTATACTGAATGCGTCGTGAAGCGTACGCCAGTATTTGTTGCCAGTGCGCCATCCAAGCCGTATTTTGAGAATGAGAGAAGGATCACATACATAACGACATGCCTTCAGAAGTGAAGTCAACAAGTTTGAGGACTAGCTGAGGTACGGAGCTGCGTTCCACGTGAAAGTAGTGGCACTGATCCGCTATAGTAAGACGGAGTAATTGGTTTACAGTACAGAGATTATAGCGCAAGCAGACAGGATGCGTTTATGCGAGTCAGTAAGGTGCCAGCTGCGAAGCTCGTCATGCCGCTACTGGGACAGCGAATAGGTGTTGTCTTGCCAAAAATAAGGAAAATAGGCTACCGTAATCCGTAACCAACGTACGGAAATGACCATACAACTGGTTTTCCGTCTTTATAACTCTGGAGTCTCGCAAAATGTATACACGTTCTGCTGACCACGACATGCGTACAGGCAGCGTCTGGTAAGGCGTCACCCCACATCACACATAAGCGAAGTTTTATTTGTCGGCTAGTTGCCTGCCCTGGTGAGGATGATTATGATGATGTGGCCATGCCATTTGGAAAGGGTGAGCCGTACGTATACATGTGCTCAGGCCATGTGCAAAGAAAAAAAATTAGAGGAAAACTAAAAAACGAATGCCGCCACCTATGCGTAGAGGATGTACAGTCGGCAGCAAAAGTTCGCGGGGTGTGTCCGCGGGAACACAATTACTGCATCACTGCCTTGCAACCCAGTCACCTGGCATTGAGTCCAGGCTCATGGAGCTGGTCTCTTTAGGGCATTTTAAGCAATTGGTTTGCGTTACGGCGCCAAAATAATTTTCTCGTACACCAGCACCCCGTACATTTTAGCGCCCGACTGTATGAGAATGTAGGGCGCAGCAGCTCCGTAACTACATATGGTCCTCGAACTGTTTTACTCTGGCTGTATAGTTAACTATACGGGCTGGTTCAAACAATCTGGGAAACGAGAATGCGGCTAAGAGGCCTTCCGCATTGAGGACATGTTTCCGGAACGGCGGGAACGCTCGCCAATCGCGAAATTTTCCCGCAGTATCGAGGAGGGGAGGGGGGGGGGGGGGCTGGCTCGGACGTGTTGCAGGTGCGAGACCGGCGCACTGGCGGTCCGTGCCTGAGCCGGCCGCAGCTGAAACAAAACGTAACGGCGGCCAGCCTGGAAGCGTGACTTGCGCTGCGTGACTGCGTCGCGTGACGGTGTCGGCTGACCCGCCGTACAGCCGAGGGATCACGACTCGGCTTCGGTATATCATGCGAGCAGTGGCGAAGCTAAACATTTGTTTCGGTTCTTCTTTATGGCTCAGAACGGTTGCGCCAAGGTTTATTCAAGACGTCTGCGGATACGGCGCTTCAGCAGTGCCCATCGCTGAGAGAAGTGCTTGGTGCTGGGTGTTGTCAATGTAGACCGAATGATACACGGAGTTTGTGTCTAAAATCTTGAGAATTCAGTGACAAGCGTGCACGAGATCCTTTCAGTCTGGCGCTGCTGATTCAAAATGTGGGAAATTGGTATACTTTTACTGCCGTTTTATATTTGAATCTAGCTTGAAATGTTAAAATCGGGCCCTTTGGGACTTGTATGTGTGACATTTGCGTCAGAAAGAAACGAAAATCGCTTCCGCGGTGCAATTGCACTGACGTTGGGGGTATTTAGCATTCGAAAGCGTAGCATGCTGGCCCACAGATATGGCACTGAACCGTTCACACGTACATGTGTGCAGTCAAAGTATGCATCCTGGGCCCCGGATCACGTATCTGTGCACTATGATGTTAGAACCGATCCGCTCTTGCTTCTGACGGCATTTGTCAACTGCAGCCATGAGGGTACTTGTTTAAAGCGCTCGAGCTGTGCTACGCTGAGCGATGAAAGCGAAATTTTGAAGGAAGGACTGGATTTGACGAAAAATGCTCGCACTCGAGCGCAGTTGCACAGACATGCAAGCTGCGCAGACTCCACCAATGGACGAACAAAGCAGCTGCGCTAAGATTTAGCTTTATTCCTTCCGCAGCCCCCTGTTCCAACGCTCCAGGCAAGCCTGCCCATGGCTGTACTATCAGAAGAGCTTGAAAAATGCGTCATGCGTTGTCTTCTCACGTCAGGCTTTTGTGCATAACAGCTCCTCTTCGTTTAGTCTCGCGGGATGACTGCTTTTTTTTTTTAAGGAGGCCATGGAACAATTACGTTAAAGGTGGCTGGGCCTTGCGAACGCGCTGCGCGAAAAGAAAAAAATAGTCAGAGGTGGTCCTTAAGTATCTTCCCTTCTTAGGAGCTTGAAGATGTGTGCCCTGTAAAGGTAAATAGGTAAATGTTAGTGTTCAGGGGTATTCAAGTTTGCATTTATTTTAAGGGGGGGGGGGGGGGGGGAGGGGCGAAAGTTTGTGGACGAAATGTTAAATGGCGCCATAGTGAAGTATTGTGTGAATAGTGCATTTGTGTATGCTACCTCTCCCCCTATCCTTATTGCTGTCCCCTCAACTCATTTGTTGCATTTTTTCATTCTGCCTGCTATCCTTTATTTCCGATGCCCCAGCTCAGGTGCCTCCGTAGTGATGGCAGATGCCGCAGCTAGGAAAAATCTTTTCCTTCGTTTTGATTTTTATTTTTAAACAAACACTACCACCACCACCACCACAGGGAAGCTCAAGATGCCCTGGTATATTAACGCAAAAACGTTATATGGCTCATCAGTCAGAAAATCCGGCGTTGACCGACCGTCCGAGAGAAACTCACCCAAAAGCCCACGTGACCTCATGACGTCATGGGCAGGGCATACATAATCAGGAAAGAAAAATAAAATTTTCTTCTGAAGTGGGTTTCGAGCCCAGGCCGGCGCGAGCAGCATCTTCGCTGGCCACTTCATTAGAGCACTACGCCATTGCCGATTTTTTTAAACATGGTATTTATTACAGTGAAGCAATGTTCCTATGTACATGAACTATGTACAAACCACGAAGAAAACAATCGCAAATCAACACAGTGCATAATACGACACACCTAAACAACAAAGCACGAGAAAAGACTCGACACAGGGCACATCACTATTACATCCTAATACGACACACCTAAGCACAGCACTAGAAGTGGTTGCCACTCCGGTTAAAACTCAGTCTGGGCATACAATTCCTTTCGATGAACAATCATTCTGCTGAAGTGTTCCTTTGTAGAAACAACAGATTCACAATGCCGGTCCACCATCATGCGCATTTTACAGAGGCTGTATATTTCAATCAGAAAGAACATGTCTAAGGGTTCATCAATAAATGGCAATGCACTAAGATACCGCACAGAATTCTGTGGCAAATTAAGCCTTTTTTCCAATTACCGCAGAACAACACCCCGCGCGCTAAGCTGCTAGTCCCTCGCGATGGGTTTGGGTGTCATCTTCATCGACTTGTATTCAGGCGGCTCGAACAGATCAGCTTCGCTGGCCACTGCATTAGAACACACCGTGCGCATGCTTTCGCATTCACAGCACGTAGGTAGACTTAGGTGCCCTCCAGAATTTTTTGCTTCGTTACCCCTATGGGTGGCTTTAGCGGCCAGTATATTACACCCGACGAGCCCCGTATTTTGCTCATTGTTTTTTTTTCTAACCACACGTGGCTTGATTGCAGCACCGCAAGAAGAGGCCTTCTACGTCTCCTTCGCACGACCTTACCTATCCTGTGCGGAATAAATGTTACGTTTGCAGTGTCAAGCCGCAGTGTGTGTTGCTGTAGAGCTGCTGACCAACGCTTTAATATTAAACTTCATGCCTTTTGCAGACGGCACAAAATTTACCATGGTCAGCGCAGTGTCTCCAACAGGGTCCTCATTCAGCGCATCGCCCTTTATTGATGCATGTTGAGGCAAAAAGAAACAAGGTATGGAACAGAGCATTGCAGTCTAGGTTGGTCAAACGGGGAGCCTTTTGAGAGCGAAAGGTTAATCAGCACAGAACAATAAAGAAATCTGGCGAATTCATAAGATCATGCGCTAGAACGTGTGCCTCGGCTGATCAAGTCATTTTCCACCATTTCTGAACCGTGCGAGTACAGTCATTCAGATTACGTAACCAACAGCTAGGGTCTCACGCTTACAGAAAAGCTATTTACTCCTTTCGGAGGAATTTTCGGGCGTCGAGACGATGGAAATGCCTGTGATCGCGGGTATCCGGGGTACTTGTCCGTGCAGTGGGCACAGACGCATGGAAAACTCTGGAAGCGAGAGGGGTGACTGGCCGTCTTATTCTTTCTCTCTTTCTCTTGTTTTCGCTCGCCCGCTTTGCCGTTGAAGGCGTTTAATTCTCCACAACGACAGCAGCACTTTCTTTTTCCGAAACGGACGACACACGCATGTGCACCGTCCGTGCTGGTGAAAGGTCCCTGAAAGCACCCGTGGTCGCAGCGGGAGCGTCTCTACGCATTTGCATCTGTGAAACAAGGCACGAAACATATCGGGGAGGATGCCTTGAAATGTACGTTCTCCGAGCCTGGTCTGCCCGTGCATGGCGCGTGGCCGTTGAACCTTCCTGCGGAAAAAAAGAAAAAGAGAGGACCAGCGCTGAGTTCGAAAACCTCGTACTCTTTGCTCATTTACTTCCGTACTCGCAAACGCGCGCCAGCTTACGGCGCCTTATTACGAAAGTTGCCTCGATGGCTTTCGCCGAAACGGCGGCCTGCACCTGCTGGAATTCTTTAGCCGGGATGATCTCTCCTCGAGGAGTCGCGTGCCGGTCCATTTGAACTGGGCTTTCTTCTTCGCGCACTTTTCTTTCTTTCTTTTTGCTCTCTCGGGCGTCCCGAAAGGTCAACTGCGCGGGGTCACCACTTACAGGTGAAACCTCGTTGCTGTCGTGCGCGTTCTTCGGGCGGGCATTGCAACTGAACAGGGGGCCCCTGATCCAGACGCGCTGTCTTTTTTTTATTATTATTCCCTGCCCTACCGGGGTGCTGAGCTGAGGTTCTCGGTTGTACGGAGCACGTCGTCTTCGCTGCATGATTCGTGGCCTGAAGGGATCGCGTACCTCGTTGCCCTTGCGGCCGTCGTTTGCACTTGAGGCGCACTCGGATTCCGTCATATTCACGCTGCGCATGGTACGTAGTTCCTGCGGAAGGCAACGACCACTAGAAATTGCTTCGAGCAAAACAGGCTTGCCGAGTTCATTTTCGTTTGCACCTTCCTACGGCGTACGGACGAAGGAAAGTGCATGCGAAGTTGAGTACACGGAGGAACCACCCTGAATAAACCGGCTTTCTGGTTTTGGCCATGTGAAGGAACAGATGCCTTTAAACGGGGCAAACGGTTAACTGGGTTGAAGCTAAGCTAAACTTTTGTGGCAGTGGAAGAGTTTGGGCACACGACAGCCCTTAGGTATTCCGTAACAAGCTGTGTCCAACACACATACAGCAATGTGAATTACGAAACAAAAGTTGGCGCCCGGCCGGTAAGAAATGTGAACTCTGTTTCAGTGCCGGTGGAAACGGTGCACAAATATCTGGAGCATTAACCGTTTGGGCTGTTTGCTTGGAAATTGGAAAGCGTTACCTTTATTCCCATTCTTTTTTACCTTAGTAGTGGTGACCAGTACGTTATGTATGGGCAACAGCATGACTCGCAGCAGCAGCTAACGTTACATCGTAACAAAGAGCATAAATTTCGTATATCTGACTAGAGGATCATTGCTTGTCCTTGTTCGATGTGCTGAAAGCAAACTTTCAGCCCACATGGGTGATTCGTGTTACAAGGCTCTCCGCTCGGTTGTTGCCCGTTCGTGCGCTCTGCAATGTCATTAGACGTGAAATAACCTCAGGTGACCGAAATTCATCAGCAGCCCTCCACCACGGCGCCTCTTTCTCTCTGCCTGCTTTCACTTCCTCCTCCATCCCTTCCCTTACTTTGCGTTTGAGGTACCCACCGAGAGTGCGACAGTTACTACGCCCTTCCTTTTTTCATAACCAATTTTATTTTTGAAAGCTAAGGTGAGAAGGTCTAAGGTTATTTATTATTTTTGTGTGAAAAGCGAACAGCATAATTTGATTTCTGATGATTTGTGTAAGCCTCATGTAAAAACCAGGCGGAAATAGAATCAGATCACACTGCATCGCTATATGAGACGTTCTGGAGACGTTATTTTGTTCTTCTCTTGTAAATACTAATACAGTATCATCTGAATACAGGTAAGCTCGTTTCAGTAAAGCTCAAAGTGAGTGGGATGTATAGTGGGATAATGAGGTAGGTTCCAGTACTGTTTTCTTGCTCCTTGCGGAACTGCGGTGCCTATGTTGTGATATGCTCAGATAAAGTTACCTTTTACGACGCTTCGCTTGAAGTCAACAAGGTATATTTTGAAGAAATCGGAGGCCAATTTTGTTTTTGCGACACCTTATTTCGTCTGAGAGGGAGGGGTCACAGGAGTGATATCAGTAAAGTAATTGTCAAAGTTAATGGGAACTATTGCAGAAGGGTCATCCTGAATTAGTCTGCGTGCGTGCGTGCGTGCGTGCGTGCGTGCGTGCGTGCCCGCTTGTGCCCGCTTGTGCGTATGGATTTACTCACACTAGTTCAATGTCGCTTCCCTGGCGCGCAGCCATGCATGTGCAGCACTTTTTCTAGCTTTACACCAATTTCCAGCTGATTTATTTCCGCACAACTTATACTGTGCTAATCAATACTTATTCATTTTATCTTGCTTACGTCTGTGATGACGCGAATTATTTTATATTAGTAGAGCAAAAATGTATTTGGTTGCGGTCGGGCATACGGCTCGCCATAACTGCTGCGTGGGCGTTGTCGTGCCATTTCATTAATGGCACTTGGTATTCACTGAATGGAATCTTCACCGTCGATGTGGATGTAAGCATGCTAATTCTTAATCATGAAGTTAAGACTGAAATGATAGAGTTAAAAAAGAAATAAGTGACCCGAAAACACGCGCAACGATATAAATCACCGAGTTTCCGACTTCAAAGTTGTCCAACAAACACGCCATCATGTTGGGGCATAATGCTTTAGTGCTGCACGTTTCACGTGCTGAATATCTTACCTGTAGACATCGCTCCTCCTTTGAGAGTACTCCTCACCTTAATAGCATCATATCTTGCACACAAAGGACCACTTTTGCCCAGAATAAAAAAAAATAACGTCGAAAAGCGTTCAGACACATGAACAACGTATGCACGAAGCCGAGGAAGGACCGCCAGTTCTACAAGTTTCGTTCATACTGTACCTTCGTACTTTTGAGCGTTCGACAGATGTATGAGCTGGGCACATGCACAAAATCTCAAAAGAACGCCGTCGATGTTAAGAGTGACTGACGATGGCGAAGTTAGTCCTGATGGGTGAAATACCGACAGTCGAAGTAAGATGGTCTGCCGCCACTTTATCTTTTGTCTCGCCTTTCAAGACGGCTCTTGAAACATCAAAACTTTGAAAACTATTAACAACGTTGCAGTGTCAGCAAAGCTTGTCGTCGCTCGGCTTTCGGCGGCCGTGTTCGGAAAATGGCCGATGCTTTCGAGCGTAGCCGCCGGGGCTCGGCGACCCGTGTCGCTTGTGCCACATTGTCCGTTGATCGGCGGGTCGCCAGGGGGGCTCGTCTGCTAATAGAGGCCCTTTAGATGCCCGTCAGACGGCGCTGACTGCATATGCGCCCCTCCCGGCGTCTCATCAATCTAAGTGGTGACTCACCCCACGCAGGGCTTAGACCGCAATGTCTTCATTGGCCGGAGATCGCGCCCGGGTTAGCCAGGGGGCAAGGTTCCGGATGCCGCCCTTCGAGCGAGGCGGAAGCTTCTCGTCGCCGCATCCGGCAAGCCGATGGACGCGGCAGCCGATTGCTTCGCTGGATGGGCCATAAGCTGGCAGTGATGGCGGCGCGCTGTTGACGTTGTTTTGGCTGGTACCTGCCGCGAGGGATCAGTGGCTGCGGCGTTCCGCTGCTGCGCACGACTGCCCGCGGCAGCCGCGTTTGGACGCATGCGGAATCCGAGAACGCAGCCCATGCATGTATCGAGAAACTTTAGATGGTCGACATTAATACGAAAGCTTCCACTACGGCTTTACTCATGTGACCCGCAGTGCAGCTTTGGCACGTTAACGCCCGTCTTTGAGATATGCGAGAAGCCTGTGTGCTATGTGTGTGTGCATTATTCCTGGGCATTATTCTGAAGCGTTTATATGGCGTGGATGGGAGATTCATGGGTGCACGTGGGTGTTATGTTTTGCGGACTCCGTACACCGCTTGTGGAACTCATTCTATTTGGCATCGTCCTCTCCGATCTTCATTATCGCCCTTTTTCTGATATTTCACCCCCTCCCTTCCCTCTTTGTGAAGTATAGTATCACGGACACGCACCTCCGGCCGACCTCCTCGCCCTCTTTCCCCGCATTATTTCTCTGTTGGCGCTTAAAACTGTTTGTTCTGTATTAACGTTTTGGCCTGCGAACATGTGGTCGTTTTTCTCGCAATGCATAGCGGTTTTAAGAGCGTTAGCTCTTACTCATCACGTTTCTCGATTTCTTGGGGTCTGCTACCACCTCCCATTCGGCGTGAAATTATCCAAGTCCGAGGAATTCAAAATGACGGCCCCCGTATTAAATCGATATAGCAGCCCAATTGGTGATTGACTGGTGACGTCATTAGTGTATCGAATTGGTATTGATTGGTGACGTCACTTATAAATCCAAAATGTCGGCCAATAATGGTAAAAAATTGATGACGTCATTAGTTCATCCAAGATGGCGGCCGACTTAGACCGCCACGTAACTATGACGTCATAATCCAGAATTTGATGAAGGCGCCATTGCTAGTATATTCTAGTAATAGTCAATTCTAGTACACCAAACAGCTAACGCTCGTTACTTCAACGTCTTCTAGGCGGTGGCGGCATCTTTTTCTTGCTCATAAAACGTGGGGAAGAAAATCAACCGCTCCTTTCTTGGCAAATCAAACAGCATCCTCTTTCCTTGTCAGAATCTCCACACGTTTCGATTACGGCACTTAAAAAGAGGCTAAATTTTTACTTCTGTAGCAGAAACAAACCAGGCGCGATGCTGTGAGCAGCGCGCTCGCGATTTCGCCATTTACGACCATCGCAACCATCAATCAGCTGGAGCAGCTGCCGTATACGAGCCGTTCCTATCGCTGCTCGTGTTGCTTCTTCCCTTATGTTGCGCATACGTCTCCTCTGCTGGCACCTTCGTCTCCTGCCTCCGAGAATGCTCTCTAAAGGCACGTTTTACAGACGTCGTGCCGCATGACCTTCTTTTAAACGAAGTATGACATTCTTCAAACGAACTATGCCAGCAGTGCCATATTTATAGCATGTGAGAAATGCGAGTTGTTATTTTTGATGTTTTGTGGCCTCGCAGAAAAAGTAAGCCGCAGTTATTGCTTCTATTCGTTCCATTTTTTTTTTGTTTCCAACATTGCCTCCCACAGACGCATGTTACGCTCATTATACGCTACACACTTACTCTCAGCTCCAGTTTGATCAAGCGGTCGTGTGAGGGCTTTGTTTTTTTTTTCTTAGTTGTCTGATACGATGAGTGTGTTAAGACGGAAAATTATGTGCGCTTCTCTTTTCCTGATATTGACTGCAGCGAGTGTTCCGTTAATTATTTTGAATGAAGCAATTCAGTAGCCCACCGAATAAGTGTCACAAATTCTCCGAAGCCTCATTCGCGAGTAGTTTTTGCTAAAAAGTGCACGCGCTTAAGCGTCATGTTTGCTTAAGTTACAACATGGCTCTTGAAACGCATAGCCGACTGCGAAACGGCGAATTCGTCAAGTGCGTCCGTCAAGCACGCCTCTTACTGGCTGATAACTCATGCGCCGCGGGCCACGTTTTTCGCAGCAACCTGCGGCGTTGCATTGCGCGAGCCTACCCCCCCCCCCCCTCCTCCCGCCTAATAGCGCTGCTGAAGGATCTTTTTGCGACATCACTGTCAGCGTGGTTCTGACGTCCGCTGTCACGCTTGTGCAATCCTTTTCTCCCCTAATACTCTGTTGCTCAGCCAACCAAGAAGCGGTTTGCTCATAGATGCTGTATTTGCATTTCAAGAAAAGCAAACTGATCAGAGATGTATGGTGAAAGCAGAAGGCCGCAGTTATGCATTCATGTTCATTTCTTGGTCTTTCAGGACCTGATACTTCGACATTTCGTGAATTGGGAGAGCGCGTGAGGCGCCTTGGTGTTCACGAATGAAGGAACAAAAACTTCAACCTTTCACTCCATGCTTAACCTTTCGGATGTTGAAAAATTATTCGCCGCCGAACCTTCGTATCTTCTAACGCTTGGCGCAGGAGATGGTCGAGAGCTAAAGCTTTGTCAGGAAGTAAGCGTGAATTAAACAAAAAAAGGGGGAGGGGTGCGGAGGGAGACGTTCTTGCTGCCAAGTGTTGCCATCCTTCACAGCATCCTTTCCTTTCGTGTCTACTAATATTCGTGCATGCATACCTTCAGAGTGTTGCGCAGAGTAGCCCGGAAGACGATATTTGACGTCGTCAAACAGCCCCGATGCGCGTAGCGCGATAGGGACACGCATCGGGCGAAGACGTCCCTCGTCCGCGATGCGCCTCGGTGTAACCCTTAGCGCTGTTTGTTCTCATCTCAACGGAGCCTGGTAGCCCGCCTCGGCCGGAGCATGCGTGGCATGGCAGAATTATCCTGCCAAAAAACTTCACTGTTGATTCAGAGTCCGCTTGTTGTGTTTAATCACGGCAACACGCATAGCCGTTTCGGCCTCGCCGGGAGCCGGAAGAATGTCTTCCTCTCAGCGGTGGCGCTGTCGAAGACGTGTTTGCTCGACACCTCGGGTATCCGCCGCCTCCAGCGAGCGATGACGCATGCTTCCTATATACGGACGCCGGTTTTGTTCTCCGCCGTCGACGGCCAGCCGCGACGGGTTGCGTATACGACACCGGCAGAGGTGAGCCCCGGCTGGCATCGCTGCGTGGGCATGAGTGGACTTTCCTCGTGCGCAGCCATCAAGGACAGAGACGCTGCTCTGGCGGCAGAGGAAAGTCAAAAGGGCAAGGTCGGAGACGGGGGAGCCGCCTCTCGCGAGCCGGCCGACGCGTCCGTCCAGCTGTGACAGAGCTGCTGTGCCGCCATCCGACACTTAGCGACGCGATGTAGCGTGCGCCCCCCCCCCCCCCCCCTGCCTCCACCCGCCAAAGGGCATGGGCGTACTCAATGAAGCTAATGGGCTTCCACTCCTCGAATTCACACCGGCGTACGCCGACGAGGTGACTGTGCGCGGGACGCCGCGGCTCGCATCTGCTACGCAACACGAACACTTGTCCTCATGGTTCGGAGGCAGAATGATAACCTTTATGGACGAATATTTACGCACACGTTGTCTATCCTGCTCGGCTTTTCCATTCGTGGGCGGCAAAATTGTGGAGCACAAAAAAGCCGCGTTGTTTTGTCACACCATGAGAATGTGGCAGAATTTCATGTGCACCAGAGGCAGCGCTGCCATTAGCCTCTGTTATGAATCTATAAAATGGCGCATTGCTTTTGACACTGTGCTCACGTAATGCTGCTGGAACTGCAGTGATATAAAATTCTCGATTTACTCCTCTCCTAGGTTGTGGTTCTATCCCAACAGCACTCAGTGGGAAAATAGGCCAGGCCACCGGCATCCCGCTGTTGCTGCGTATCTGTCCAACGCAATAAATTCGACTGCAGTGCTAGCATCATTGTACAGCCTTTGTCCAAAAAAAATTAACGCCTGATTTACTTCGTTAAACTATATGCGACGTAGGTGCGCTAGCACAGTCACTTCGACTTTGTGCATCTTCGTTAATCTTGGTGATTGTGCTGCCGGTGTTAAATCGGGGGTTAAATTTAGAATGGTCAATTTTACTGATGCGGAGGTAATGCGAAAGCACGCGCTCTTTCGAATCCGCCTAAGCAGTAATGAGGAGCACATCAAACACTTTCGTTATATCAGTATTTCGTTATATCCGGGCTTTTCGTTATATCTGGTTCTTTCGGCTCTCCCACCGCTCCCGCACAAGACGAAATGGCTGATTTCCCTGTCTCTATTTCGGCAGCTGTCAACTGTGGCAGCTTGCTCTTCGGTTAATTAACCCCCAGGCAAGACGACTTTATCACTATCGAGGCAATTCGTACAAATCCGAATTCGGTGCACAAGCACCTCGTTTTTCACTTCGGTGTCGGTTTTTGGATCCATATGCTCACGAATGGAACTTAATGAAGGCGGCGGCGTGAAGGCAAAGCGCGAGAGACTGTTTTGGGTCTGCACCACACCCTGGCCAATCCCCCACCGCGGGTATGTGCCATCGTATTTGAGGCAACAACAACAACAACGACGGTCAGTTTAGCTCGCGGCATGTTCGGCTGCGGCGACAGCCAAGAGGTAGCGCGCCCGACTCTCATCGCGGCGGTGGTGCAGCATAGTCTGATGCATGCCAACAAAGCGGATCTCTTCGCGCCATCCCGGGTTCTAAACCCACTCGAGGCCGTAATGTGTTGCATTGTAGTTTATTTCTGCTCCGAGGCTTCATCCCCTGACAAGACGACGTTTTCGCCACGAGGCACGTCGTGCTAGCGCACTGAAATATGCAGCCCTCCGGATTCTAATATGGGTCATGCAGTGTGGCTGTGCTATGCACCGTCAGAGTTCCAGATGTCTTGGAGGTGACAGGGACTCTCTACTTCACACTTCCGAATGTTAGGGTTTCCACGGATGCTGCAAGAGCCTTAGTGCGCGTTTTAGAAGCAAACCCCTTGGGCTTCATATTTTTGACAAAGGCTGTGCGACTACACTTGTGACGCTGCACTGCGCTGAACTCGCAGGTCGCTGCATAGTTTGTTGCATGAACCATGTGTGTGAGTTGGCTAAACTTAGATGGTGCGCCTGAGAGTCTGAGTAACGGCCGGAAGTGCACGGAGCTCTCCTTACAGGATGACGTGTGGTAGTATATTCGCGGTACGTTAACCGCAAAACGGGGGCCCAGAAAGGGGGGGGGGGGGGGGCGTTCTGCGTTGCCCTTCCAGTGGTAAGCAGCCTGACGTGGTCTGCAAAGTCAAAGAGGACATCTACGTGCGTTTTCAAATTTGTGTGGTTCGGCATTGTCAGAAATGCATTCAAGGGTATTCTCGAACGCTGCAGCAGCCAAGCATTTCCAGCAATCTTCCGCCGTATGTTGCGTACAGTGTGCTTCGTAATTTTTATTAACGTTCCAGTAAACCGTGATAGTTATGTTTAACTATATACGAATAAATGCGAGCTGAAATGTTCCTTGAGCTTGTGGGCTTCTCGCACGGACAGAACTATGCATGGGTAGTTGACCTTTCTTTTTTTTTTTTCGAGCGGCACGCAGCATGATTAGAGCGAGCCCTTTCCGCGTCTGTGCATTCGGTAGTTTTCAATGTAAGCGGCAGCATTCCCCCTACGAATCTCGCGAAAGTTCTGAAGCTCCAAAACTGCACAGTTGCTTCCGTGGCCGAAGGATCACGGGTCTGATCTCGCATAGAGGAATCTATTCGAACGCGAAGCCTATGAAGTCCGCCAAGTTATTTTTCGACATCAGAGTCGCGACTTCAACTACAGCTGCACACATGAGACCCGCTGCAGTAGCTCAGTGCCTATGGCGTTCGGCCGCTAAACACGGCTTCGTGTTTACCGGCCGCGGCGGCCGCATTTCGGTGGAGGTCAAATGCAAAAAACACTTGTGTGCTGAAATTTTGCCGCACGTTACAGAACTGCAGGGGGCCAAAATTAATCGCGAGATTTTCACTACACGGCTTGCCTCATAGCCCGCGGCGCAGTTTTGGCACATTAAAATGAATTTCTTTTTTTCCGATTACTCTCGGGCGAAGCGAACGCGTTCCGTTTTTCTTTAATGCACGGCGTTTGCGCTTGCCCCATGGGGTAGTTTTGCCCATAGCCCAAGTGTAGGTCGGGTACGTGATAATCCATTAATCACATAGCGGCACCTTGGAGAGTCAGAGTTACGGAGCCAAGACTATTTCAAATTCGCGACATCCGTCGCAGTGGCTCAGTGGACATGGCGTTCGGGGGCGGGGATTGAATCTCGGCCGCGGCGGCCGCATTTCGGTGGAGGCGAAAAGCAAAAACGACCCCGTGCTGTGCGACGTGAGCGCAACTTAAGGAACCCAGGCAGTCTAAATAACCGGGAGCCCTCCACTACACGTCGTGTCTCATAGACCCCACGTGCAGCTTTGGGACGTTGAACCGCACAGACCAGACCCACACCAAAGTCGCGACGGCACGTGAGTGAGCTGTGGAACTGTAATCGGACCGCCGTCTGGTTGGTTTGGTTTATGGGGGTTTAACGTCCCAAAGCGACTCAGGCTATGAGGAACGCCGTAGTGGAGGGCTCCGGAAATTTCGACCACCTGGGGTTCTTAACGTGCACTGACATCTCACAGTACACGGGCCTCTAGAATTTCGCCTCCATCGAAATTCGACCGCCGCGGCCGGGATCGAACCCGCGTCTTTCGGGCCGGCAGCCGAGCGCCATGACCACTCAGCCACCGCGGCGGCCGGACCGCCGTCTGTACACTGACTCCTCTGAAACATATGCAGCTTTCAAGGGCTTTTTTTTATTACATTATTGAGACGCTTAAGGTGGGATGTGCCAATTAAGATGACCAGTTTGTTCAAAATATTCAATTTTTCAGTCGTTTTTTTTTTCGTAACCCTCCGTTCTTCATCTGTCTCGCGGAGAAAAATTATAGCGAAATATTCAGTACAAATTTAGAAAATAAGTTTTTTTTTTATGTGCGGTGGCCGAAGTTGTGAGCGAATTGCGCTCCTGATGGGCTCGGAGCATCGTGAATTCCGCAGGTTTCTGACGACTGAGCGCCACCATCTTTGTATCACCATGAAGAGGGAAGAGCTTCCGTTCGCTGAAATGCCGCCTTAAAAGCAAAATCATACGTTGCGATAAACGAGGCAAAGGAGAGGGAATAAACTTGAAGCTTTATTTTCCCAGCTTTCACTTTTTCTGCGATTGCTCATCTCTTCGACATTTCGTAAAGAACGACGCAAAATGATTGCTTTTTGTGCATAAGTCCTGAGACGTTGAGTGCAATAAAGCTCTCGATTTTTCCGTGTAAAGTTGTTTTTCTATGTAAAGCTATTATTCTAGGAAATGTTTTCGTGTAAATTTGCAATCTCGAGTTTAACTTTTATTTCATTGAGTAGTGGGCATGTAGATAAAGAACTATTAATTTATTGTATAGAACGGGGTTTTTTGAACAAGATGACATAAGAAACTTGTGCACTTCCTCCTTACTTATTTAACGCCCCGGGGACGACTTTATGAGGAGGTTAATTGTAAGTACTTAGCAACTATACCAGCTAGCAAAAATAAAAAAAAATGCTGTACTGAAATCTGAATAAAAGCTTACACATCTGTGCCAAATTTGGCTATATTTCATGAAGAAATGACTAAAATTGATTTAGTTCCCGCGTCGCCCCTTAAAGAAAAGTCTTGCATATTTCAGCCGACAATAAAAAAAAATTATGGTGACGCAAAGCTCTTCTGGGCTGTAGCATTAAGCACTGGTGGTGCGCCATATTTAACCGATGCCTAAACTTGTACCCTTTTGTTCAAGCGGCTGAAAATTTAAATTTACCATGCATAAGGAAATATAAATGTTGTGTGAAAAAACAAATTAGCTTTATTTTTAGCTGCGCGGTAAGACGCCACTCCTAAGCAACACCTTTTTTTTTTCTTCACCATTGGTAGGGCTACCGATGTAGATGCAATATACAGGTTCTTTGATCTACTATACAGTTATTGAATTATGATATTTGTGGCTGCATAATGTCCTGCTCTCATCGCTCCGGCTCTGTCGTGCGTCAACTGCCGGGACTCGTCAAATGGCCTCATTCAACGTGTATTCTGAAGAAAAAGGCAGAGCAGCCGTCTGTTTTGTACATTACGAAGCGTTAAAAGCCTTTTCTTACAACAGATGGCAACCGAAAGATAACGAGCGTAGTATACGAGAAAACAAAAAAGTAACCATTTCAGCTGTTGCTCCTGAGCAACGCTGGGCATTCAAGGGCTATCAATACAGAGTGCAGAGTTACAAGTACATAGTGTACATTACCTTCGATTTAACTGTGTTAAATTATACGCGTATTCCTCGTCATAAGCCGTCTCGCTAAAGTTGCTGTTCATTGTCACAAGTCATTATTCTTTGGCCGTGAACGCTACAACATTTAAGCGAAACATCGCGGTAGTATACGTTTCTGCGGTATGACGTGTCCTTCACGATTACCTAATATTATAGTTCTGCCCTTCATTGTAACAATGCAGTGCATTTGTTTTTTTAATTAAATTAGTGAAGTGCGTGTATGTCGTCTTTGAGACAGGACTGCACTAAAGGAAGCCCGGTGAGAGCGTCCGCGGATCACTTTGCATGCTGGCTGTGGATGGGCGAATGAAGGATTAAAGCGCTTAAATTCCTCCGGGTGAAATCCAGGGTAACCAGCAGTTTTTCCTTTCCTGCGAGCGGGAAACGGTCGGAACGACCAGCTGCAGCCGCCGAAACGAACGCAGAAGGCGACGTGCGAGCACGCGCCTGACGACATGCCCGCGAAAGACGTGTAGTCCCGTCTGACACGCACTGCGTATACGTGCATAGGCTCCTCGCATTTGCGTTAGAATAGAGTGATAGTACACGGGACCCTCCGCTGCCGTGTTCGCGTTAACTGAGGTAACAGCTGTGTACGCTATAAACCGGCTGTAGGGTACGACATTAAGCGAAGTTTCTGAAGGAATATAACTTGTTCTGAAAGCATTGCTCACGCACCCATGCGCAGATCTACTCTTCGTGCACACACACTCATTTTTTTATTTATTAATGCGAAAGTATTAGATGGCTTTTCGACACAAAAACCAGGCGTCGCCCAAAGAGTGGCGGCGTTACAAAACTCGCGATTGGTCGAAACTGCGTGACGTCATCAAAGGCGGGAAAATACGAAATGTTAGCCAGTAATAGCCAGTACTAGTACTTACAACTGCATCAACTGCAAAGGTATGGAATCGAATAGAATTGGAATAAAATTAGAATGAACTTGAAATAGAATTTTAATGGAATTAGAATGGACTTCGAATAAATCTGGAATAGAATGGGAATTTAATGGGAATAGAATTGCAATGCTTTGACATTAATCGCACTTCAGTTTCTTAAGTGCCCCCGGTAATTTTCACAACTATACATTTGCATACTTTCCACCAAAGTAATTACTTCAAAGTAGAAATGACTTTGTCCCATTCCCGCGGCGGTAGAATTTCGATGGAGGCGAAATTCTAGAGGCCCGTGTGCTGTGGGATGTCAGTGCACGTAAAAGAACCCCAGGTGGTCGAAATTTCCGGAGCCCTTCTCTACGGCGTCCCTCATAGCCTTAGTCGCTTTGGGACGTTAAACCCCCATAAACCAAACCGTCTTTGACCCATTCGCCGAAGCGTACAGTGCAACACCTCCGTGTGTGGTAACCCTGGTGAGATAAGAATCGTATACGTACTTGGCTTTTGCGTGAAGCACAGGTCATTCCAGGACAAAAATAGGCTTAAGATCGCACCGTCGATCAAACCTCGAAAAACATTTTAATGAATGTCAGGGAGTTCACGACGACTGGAGCGTGAAAACAATGGAACGCATATCAGTATCAGTTGATGAAAGTTTGGCGAAAGATTCCACAAAACTGTGCAATGACGTGACGCATCAGTAGCTAACGCTTAGAAAGAGAGCACGAAAGGCAGGGGAGTAGGAAAGGCTGGGAGTTTAAATAGGAGAAGGTGTCAATTTTCCACCCTGTACGGGGGGAGACAAGGGGGATATAAAGGGAAAGGAGCTGAGTTAAAAATTAGTGTCAGGCAAGGAAGTAAGCTCTAACTGCGCACAACGAAGTCGTAGCCTATCGCGTAGGCACGCTTAGAGCTTGGATCTAAGCGTGACGGGTGCTCCGAGGACTGAATTTCTTGTATACCTGCGTTGCCGAGGCCATTGATGTATACTGTGGTAGGCTCTTGCGGTTTTACTGTTTACTATAAGTGGGATTTGGGATTTTTTTTTTGCCATAGAGACCATAGGAGTTCAGTTGGGACCAGTTCTGCTTGTTCTGAGCGGTGTTAACTGCATCCGAAGTCCAAGTTGTACTGTATCAGTTGACAAAACAGTTTCCCGACAACCTGCCTTCTTTATTATTTGGTTTATTTGAGACCGACGCCCTGCCTCAAGCTCGAGCCGCCCCATCTCATTGTCCTAAAATTGCATATCGCATGTAAGTTATGCTTGTAAGTTGTAAAAGTGCCGTAAACCGAATATCTGAGCCGAACACACCGAATATTTCCAAAAAGAATTTTAAAAAGACGCGTTCGCGGTTGATGACGTGGAGGCGGTGCTCTTCCGTGCGCGCGCTTGTAGCGCTACATGCGGAGAAACTACTGCATTTCTGTGTGTGCGCCTCAGTCCCACCTCCCACTCCGCTAACCTCGGCATCGTCGATGTCTTCAAATGCAGCGGCGAGAACACCGCCGCGAGTGAGTGCTAGTTTACGCTGCTATAGTTGCGCGCGCCTGGTCGTTAACTGAGGGCTGCATCTCGAGCGTCCCTGTTCCTTGGCTACGCATTCAGAGATACAGCGCGATCTTTCTTTAAACAAAAAAAACCGTGGGCGATGAGTCCAGCTATGCCATCCCCCCCCCCCCCCCCCCCTCCAAGTGGATGACTATTCTCGCCGCTCGTGCGAACAGTGACGTGACGCACGTTCGGCAAAGCGGCTCGCTCTCTGTGCGTCAGCAGGAAGCTTGTTTTTCCCTGTCGTTGTTTTGACGGGTCCTGGAGGCCTTCTTTCGTCTGGAGAGGATAAAAGATGGAAAAGGTTCTCCTCTCCGCGGAGGAAGGGGGGCCCTGCCGAGTCCCCTAGCTGTCCAGAGGAGCCTGGCCGGAGGGCGTAAAGGGGTTTCGCGTTATGGCCGTCGCTGCTGCATTGCAGCTGCCACTTCCGTTTACGGACCAAGGTCAGCCGAGGCTTTCCTGCCCGTCTGGCAACGGCCGGCCCGTCTTGAGCACTGCTTCTTCTTCCGCCGGCCCGCTCGGCTCTCTGTTTTCAAGCCCCGCTTCCGCACAAGTCTAGTAAATTCCGGGTTATATAGGCTGCGTATCTTGGGATACAACACCTTTTGTGAAATTGCATCAGCGCCAGAGGCTATATTAGCAAAACTTCGAGGAACTTAGGGACACTGCGATATTGTCAGTGCACGAGCGAGGCCAAGTCACGATAGTCAACGAGAGAGCTGCCGGCTAGTCACGAATCGCATCATCCGCCTAAGGAACGGCGTCACTCTGAGGCTACTATTTAAAATGTTTGATCGCTTGAGTTGCCGGAGTGCTTTACTACGACCCAGAAAGAGACGCGGTTGTGGTGTGTATCCGATATATTTTCGCGTCTCAGAATGTATTGCTTTTGTATTTTGATGTATTTCTCTAATATTCTTTCCATGAAATATAATTCCAAGTTTATTTTTTTGTGTCTGCAACAACCAACAAATACCCGGCCAGAGAAACTCGCGGCTGTCTTCACTCGTGTTGAGCCCCCTCGTTGTCTTTATAGTGGGAAATCGGTTTCGCAAGAGATGGATGACTCGGGCGGCATGTATCGCACTTTCTCGTGCGGCCTCATTCAAGACTGAGATGACGCTAATCATGTCGCCCATTGGCGATGAAAGCCACGCCAGGCCGTGGAGGAGCTCTTCGACGCCTTGTACAAATTTTGTACATATTGTTTCCGGCTTCTGCTTTGCGGAGCAGTTTTTAAAAGCGAAATGTGTACTCAGGTCTCCCATTTAAATTGTACGCAGAGCTATTGGTATTAAAGTAAGCAAATATTTGTCACCAAACAAAATTGCCTTTTTATTTATTTTTTTATTGACTGCGAATTCCATGAGCAGAAGTAGCTTCCTTTATGAATGCCCTGCTTCAAAAGTAGCTTCCTTACAATGTCGTGCAGGTAACTAAGGTACCGCTTGTGCGCATACATTACCGTTGTTAGCCTGACTGGCTTTTTGAATGAACCTTTCTTCCGTTTACTTGTTCCAGGCAGTTGCATTCGTTAATAGGTCCGTTTTAACTTTTTTTTTTCTGCAAAGCGTTGGTGTGAAGCTATATAATGTTTATTTATTTATTATAGATACCTCAAGGGCCCTTGGGTGAGGGCTTTACACGTTCACGTAGGCCTCCCTGTAAAACTGTGCATTATCAGGTTTATTGAAACACGTGCAAGGATTCTATAAGAGCCAATAATTCTTGTTTTATCACCGCGCGCAGCGGACAACTTTCTGTGCTGAAATTTAGCGTGGAACGTCAACTGTAATTGCAATTTCTCACTTTCACGCCGAGCTGATCGTCAAGTTTTGGAGGAAAAAAATGACGCGGAAACCTGACGCGAATTGAAGCAACCTTCGCCGCAATGCAGCTGTGCGGAAGTATTTCTGGAGCCTAATCAAGCCAGGGAACGCTTTCCAGACGCTGCACAAAGCAGGTCGGAGGAGGAGGGGGTGCATCAAGATAAACCTTGGATCTCGCAATCGTGCTAGGTCTAAGTGTACTCGCACAATTCGTCATCAAAGAGGTGGCGCAACTGAATTACGCAAAGGCCGCCTCTAAGCAGCGTCGGTTGACAATAGTGGGCTAATGTCCAAGATTGCCGGCGGCGAAATGGGAGAAGCGAATGGAATGAGACAGTGGAGGCATTAACAAAGCACGGCCTTGTATTTCTCTGGCCACTTTGCCGTGGAAGGAGCACATTAATAGCTCACAATGATTGCACTAATTCCGTAATGTTTCAACAGAATGCACCGAGCTCCTGGGCGTGCTTCATCGCGCCTGTGCCACTTGCAAATATAGCGTGTCGTTGGAGACGGACACAATCACCCACTGTTGCAGAGGCATCGTTAATGGCATGCATAGACGGAAATGGTGCATGCATGCAGAAATAATAAGAACAAAGATGCGCCTTATATCTTGTGCAGATGTATAACTGCGGTGTTTTCTGCTAACTGCTGGTGGGACCCCTATTGCTGGTCAGACATTCCGCCGTTTTTCTTGCATGTAGGATCTAACCTAACATGCTTTCTTGTCAAAGTGCGGCACCTAATGTGTCCGCATTGGTGAGCGCGCGCGGTTTCTTTCAGTGGGAAATGTTCCTCGTCATGAAACGCTGGGAAATAAGAAGCCCGCAAAAAATGCGCCATAGTGACCAGTCGTCACCCGAAAATTCTCCTACCGCCGCTTCTTCATAAGACTGAGATGAATATCCCACGTATTGCATGCCATAGACCTGGTTGTTGGAATGAATCCTCTTCGTCCGACGTTTGTCTTCTAGGCAATTTTACAACCAACCGGCAATGTAGGACTGCTAGTTTGACGCATAATGGCTCGACACTGCGGTTCACACCCAAAAACAGCTGTGCTGACAGTACCGCCTCCCATAATCCTCGTTGTAAAAGCGCGAGCAAAAGCGCGCCCCAGCCGTGAACTGAGGGTGTCCACGACGGGACCACGTGCAGTGGGACAAAGGGCCCCCACGCCCCGGCGGCCTGGTCGCTCTGAAAGAGTTCCCGACACCTCCGGCGCTTTCTATCGGGGCGGATCATCTCCCGCCAACACCGTTCTGCGTTTTACCGATTCATGCCGCAAGCGCGGCGCGCCTTCTCTCCGGGTGTTCCCGGAACCGCGGGCTCGGGCTTTACGAGCCACGAATCTGCCCACCTGCGCGCCGCGGCGGGTCTGGCGTTTTGGCTTTTCTCTCAGCTTCCATAGAATGTCCCGGCCTGACTTTACGGCCTCTCTGTCTGCCTTCCAGGAACTCAATCGGCGCCCCAAAAGGAAAGCAGGGGCTTCGCATGGGGGACGACGGGCCGTGACAGCAATCAGCCGGAGTGTGCCCATGCCGGCTTCCGCGGAGGGGAGGTTCGCGCGGCTTTGGGTCGACACGCAATGCGAGTGGCTCTAAACGGGTGTGACGTGTCACACCAGGACGCCGCGTGCGGCGTCCTGATGTGACTGGTGTGCTTGCCTAGATGGAGAATGCGCCGCTATAAGCTACAGGCAGCTTTCCCAGGAGGTACACTTCATTACTTGATGTACTTGATGAGCAGTGGTTGCAGAGTCAGAGTCCTGTAATAACTTCAGAAGTAGCTGAGCTACTTCTGATGTAGCTGCTCGATGGCACTGCCCACCTTCTCAGCTTCCGCAGCAGGATTTGACGCCCTTCATGAAAGCGTAGGCGCACCAGAAGGAAGAGCTGCACATTCCATGCTCAAGGGTGACTGGGCGCTCTCTCTTGCGCAGTCATTGGAGTCTCTTGCATTTATTAATGTCCAGTGGCGCTGCACGTGGCCGAGCTCCTTGCACAATCTCCGCCGACGTTAGCGGTGAATGTCACGTGAGTAGAGAGCCACTGGAAACACATCGGGAATCCTTCAAGCTAGAGCTTTTTAGCCACATTAGTGATGGAAGGCTTAAGCTGCTCGGGGGAAACCTCCACAGCACTGGTGCGCGCTGTCTTCACGAACACGACGCGCCAAAACGCGCACACAGAGCTAAGCCTGATGGAAACAATTGTAGTAGCAGGGTACCGGAGGCCTCAAGCACAGCTGAAAACACAGCTTTTTTCCGGCGCGTTGCGGGTGCCGCGCTGTGCTAAACTTTCCAGGGCACTCACTATCTAGACCATTTCTTATACCCCTGTCACACCTGGCATTTCGAAGGCCCTCGAACTGATAGTCGACTCAAAGGCAATTGAGCGCTGCTGCACGGCCGGTTCCGATAGCCATCGAGTCAATAGTCGTCGAGTCAACGGAGAAGTGCGAAACTCTATCGAGATTTCGAGGGCCTTCGAGAGCTTCCCAAGGTTGCTAGCGTTGCTTCGAGCGGCGCCGAAGTGCACTTCCGTGCAGGGCACGTTCACGGTACAGAAGCATGGGGAAGCGTTATTCTCCTAAACTTTAACGGAAGCAGTGAAATAATAGTAAAATAATAAAAAGTGGTTAAATAATAACTAATTTAAAAACTGTATCGGTCTGGTTGCGAATTAATTTTACACTCTCCGTCACAAAAAACTGAAACGCCAGCAGTATCAGTGTTGCCAGAGCGTTGCGAAACTGCTGCCGCAAATCGTGCAAAAGAATGCCTTTCAAGACAACGAAACTGGCCTTTAATAATAACTGAAAACCTCCTATGACTAGAAATAAGTGCGTTTCAACACTAAGTTTAGATTTATAAAAATATTTTTATTTACGAAAAAATCGAAATTAGTAATTGTGGCGCCGCAGAAGGTTGGCGTAAAACACGAGAATTATCTGTTTCCATTGAGATTTGCCGTGCAGCAGCGGCACAAGTCCTTCGAGTTCGATAGCGACTGAGAATCTTGAAGGCTCTCGACTCGATGGCCATTGAAACTGGCCGTGTGAAAGGAGTATTAGTATGATATCGAATTGACCATAATTGCTGTCTGATGGCGATAAAAACGTTAGCGCATATACAGGGTGTTTCACCTAAGCGTTGACACAATTTTTTAAAATAGGCTTTGTGAGTTAGAAGAGCGCTTTTTTTGGGCATAGCATTGTGAGCGGTGTAGTACATCACAACACAGCTAGGACGTGCTAACTAGCAGGCTGGTTAACTGATATTGAATAGTTAACTTTTTTAACTATTACTGTTAGTCTCCTTTATTATTGAGAGGCGTGTAGCCCACCGTGATTAATATCCATATGAGTTTTTTTTAGAATTTCCACTACGACATCACTCTCGGTGCTGTGGCCCAATAAATTTTGGCTACATCGCGCCAGAATACACGCACTTTCGAGAAGCTTGCAGGCAAAGCAACCTCTCCAGTGCACGTAACTCGTCAAACTGACCAAAATTTATTGGGCCACAGCGCCGAGAGTAACCGCGTTTTCGAAATTATAAAAGCTGATATGGATATCAATCATGGTGGGCTACACGCCTCTCAATAATTAGGGAACCTAACGGTGATGGTTAAAAAGTTAACTATTCAATATTAGTTAGCCAACGTGCTAGTTAGCACGTCTTAGCTGTATTCTGATGTACGACACCGCTGGTAGTGCTATGCGAAAAAAGCGTTCTTCTAACTCAAAAAGCCTATTTTTAAAAATTGTGACAAATCTTAGGTGAAACACCCTGTATAGTATCTCGCTGGCCACGGACAAAGCTTCAACAGAATCCGTAGCTGGAAGCCTCATTGCTGAAGCTGTATCCAGGTTCAGCACTAAAGGTGTACCACTGCCGCACGTGGAATGTTTAGCGAGTAGGAAAAAAATGTTGTTCACAGCCGTCTACCAGGTCATGGTACGACTCGAGCCGAATCGTCAGCTTTCAAATATTTTCATTTTTAATGCATCAGCAGTATGAGCCTTTTTTCCCGAAAATCCGTTGGGGGCTTTACGACTGGAAAGTTGTGTGGGCGGAGGGCAGAGCGCGTTAGAGGGAAAGCCGAAAAAAGAGGAAAATGGGGAGCGAGGAGACGTAGGGTGCCTCGATGCCAGCGCGGCCTAAGGAGACTCGCTGCATAGCGGCCCTAGCGGGAGCGAGAGGTACTACCAGCGCTCGCGTCGCAGCGAGGGAAGGAATGCGAGAGGGAAAGAGAAAGGAGAAGGCGCACAGCAGTAGCACCCCTAGCGGTGTGCAGAATTCGGAAAGACGCGATTAAAAGCGAACATTAAAAGGGAATTTGAAAATATAAATTAAAGTTCGGTTTCGGTTCGGTTTACGGGGTTCAACTTCCCAAAGCGACTCAGGCTATGAGGGACGCCGTAGTGGAGGACTCCGGATAATTTCGACCACCTGGGGTTCTTCAAATTGCCTCTAGCATTACGCCTCCATCGAAATAGGACCGTCGTGGCTAGGATCGAACCTGTGTCTTTCGGGTCAGTAGCCGACTGCCATAACCACTGAACCACCGTAGCGGCTCAACTGCTGACGCAGAAACCCCGCATCATAGTGTATGATCGCCCCTCATTTTTTGGCTTCGCACAGCATTTCGTTCGTACGACCAGTATATGATGATGTCATCGCGTTTCTGTTGGCCTGTTCCGTTGAATATAATGTACTGAATTCTTAACATCCGCTAAAAAAAGTGACTCCTGTCAAATGGGCCGCCTAGCTAGCGAGAGAGCGACGTTCCCAACCGCAGTACTGAAAAGCACCTTAGCGCCGCCGCGGTGGTGGTTATGTCGCTCGACTGCTGACCCGAAAGACGCGGGTTCGATCCCGGCCGCGGCGGTCGAATTTCGATGGAGGCGAAATTCTAGAGGTCCATGTACTGTGCGATGTCAGCGCACGTTAAAGAACCCGTGGTGGTCGAAATTTCCGGAGCCCTTCACCACGGCGCCCCTCATAGCCTCAGTCGCTTTGGGACATTAAACACTCATAACCAATCTGAAAAGCACCGGGCAGGAGGCTTTAGATGTGGAATAAAATTTATTCTCTCTCACTCTTCGACACGGATATCATAGTCCCGTTTATTGTTCTCATACTGGTAGCCAGTTCGCTGTTCCGAAAGAAACCCGAAAACTGCCGAAAACTGTTCCTCGGTCGTACTTTATAACGACCCTATCTCGGTTATTTTTCTTTTTGTTGCCTTTTCGCTATTGGTTGGCTCCACCTTCGATACCAGAGACGATGACTAAAGGCGCTTCTTGGCTGCCAGGTCTGACGTCACAGGCTACGGCGAGGTAATGAATTTAAAAAAATCATTGCTACAATATAAGGCCCTGTTATTCGATGCCGGTCACGACACACGAAAACAGCTGCCGAAAAAGGCGACTTCCAGATTGCAGTGGTTCGTGTATGGTAAACGCCGTCGAAAACTTGCGGCTTATCTTGATTGTCCGGGTTGCAAATATGAAATATTGTCGGTTTTTTTTTTTTCTGCCCTCTAAGCAAAGAGACCAGTGCCGGCGCCGCAAATGAACGTCTGAGATGATGGCGTCAACAGCACTAAGTTAGCCTTGCAAAGGGGGAACTTTCACCCGAAGAAGAGCAGCGGTTAAATTTACAAGGGCATTAGCCCTTTAATCTCGTAATCGGAGAGCCTGCGCTTATCATTCTCCATAGGGTAAGGTTTCTTTTGCAATCAAAAAGCGAGCGCAAGTGTCGCTTAGCTATGCCAAGGAGCTAGGACACGTTCACAGGCGCCAAGAGGGCCTAATGAGATTTTGCCTGACTGTTTTTTTGTTAATCTTAAAGCACGTTTTTTAATGAAGTGCTGCGTCTCGGAGCACTTCAGCTCTCAGTGAAGTGCTCAAACTCCCATTTGTGCGCAGCTTGTGCGCTGTTTGTGTGCACATAAAACATTTTGCGTGCAGTTTGGCAGACTCTCCTGTTTGGTTTTGGTTTTATGGTTCTAGCCGGTATATGGTTATTTCATTCGCGAGTGTTGAGGAGCCGGGTCTGAGCAGTGGCTACAACGATAGCGATGAAAGACTTTAAAACTATCTTACTAGGCGCCACATGTATACCGACAGGCTATATGTCACAATTATGTAGTTTCCCCAGAATATAGTTTGAAATTTGACCTGAAAAATGGTGGCTTTCGGGCAAGGGCCGCACCCCACTAAAATTTCGAAAAAAAAAAAGTGTGGCCCTTACCAGTGTATATACGGTACTTCGAGGCTTGAAGAAGGAGATAGAACTTTCAATGCGAACTAAAGAGGTCGTTCTAGAATTCGTAATTGTTTTCTCTTTAGATGTCGATCAAAAAGATGGGCAGAAAAAAAAATAACGCCCAGGAGCAACGCATTCTAATCAACGTAATCTTTCAAACGTGACTCCGCTTTAAAAGCGCCGGCAACGGAACTAAACCGGTCACATAACCGCCTTTACCTGCTGGACTACGCAGTTGACTGCAGAATGTGGGCTGAGGCCGATATCTTGTTTACGGCAGCGCAGACGCATCCCTCGCAATGGGGTTCTTAAGGAGGTTGCAGACAAGATCGTTGTCATCAGTATGCCAGGGACGTAAGAGGGGTCTTCGCAAGTAGCCTGAACAACTTGTTTCGCCGTTAGCCAAGAGTGTGACTTAGGTATGATTGTGAAACGGCGTTTTCATGGGCTGTCTGGAGACCAAAGCTTTTGTCAGGCACGTAGCGATGTTCCAGGCATCCCATGCGTGTACCCTTAATGACTCGCGAAGAACGTCTGTAGTGGTAGCCCAGGCGGTGTCATGTGCGTTGGAGTATTATGCGACTCATGCTTCGCGCTGTAAGTAAAGATGCGATGCAAATGCCCCTTGCACCGCGGAAGGAAGCTTTGGAACTAGTGCTGTATTTCTGGTCAGCTGGCGCGTACTTAAAGCAAGGGGCATCTCAGTGCGCTTGACACTTCCCCTAGACGTTCGCGAACGGGTGACTCCTTACCCTTGCTGCACACTAGTTGACGCATTATTGACGAGAAGCTGGCGCGTCTGTGCTCACTGAGGGATGTCCGTTGTGAACCGGTTCTGGGCTTCCGTTAAGCCTTTGTGTCCGACTTGGTTTCAAGAAGTCTTTCAATGCACTCTTCGAACGGAATGGTTTAGGGGATATATTGCAAATTCTCTCTTTAGATATAGTAGTTTCTCCCTTAAAATTCGAACATCGTGTGTGCGCTTCAACCAATTAAGTGCGTGGGTTCGACACTAGCTTTCCTTTACTGCTAGCGGCTGTTCTTACGCCTTTCTTGGAATATAAAAATTGCAAAAACTTGGGGGCCTTCTTAACCAAATTCTTATAGACGAAAATGCGATAGCATTTAGGTTGCTTGCTATGGTATCTGCAATGAGTGCCTAATGTTGTTCTTGCAATTTTCTCTCCAAAAATCCGGTTGGAACCGGTTCCATTGCCCTTTTAGAAGTCAGCACCTTCTAGATTGTTCTAGCACCTTGCATTTGATTATCGTGCGATTATGCTAATCCGACCCACTCACCCACATTAAACCACAAACTAATCGCCGCTAATCCACCTTAATACATTTTGGGGGTGGGTCTACTTCCAAAATATTGGGGGTCCTTTGGAGTTCTGGAGGGTGGGCCGACATCCAAATTTTGGGGGTCTTCGGATTTTCAAAGCTTGGCAGTGCCCTATGATTGGTCCACTGGTAGTCACGTGGTGTTGACGACGTCAAGACCCTCTCATCACATTCATATATCGAGGGGAGTCTTCATACCAGTCCTGACGCAGTGGTGCAGCGGTCAAGCGATGCGCCACTTCCCCGGCAGGTGGCTCTTTCTAACATAGCCACCGGTGGGGCTTGTGAGACCCAGCTAGGCTGCTCTTACACAGCTCCCTTAAGTCTCATGAGCAGCGCCATGGTGCGCAGGTGGCTATTGCATTGGATTTATTTGAATTAATTTCATTGCCACGTGCCATGGTGGTCAGCTTGTGATGACGTTGCAAGGTCACGTGATCTCTCTGAAACAATCATTCGGCATTGCAAATTTGCCGGTGCTCCCTGATTGGTCGGTTGGGGTCACTTGACCGTGATGACGCTATCAGGGTCACGCGACCTCAATTTATGAACAAGCGACTTTCGTAGGGTAGAAACTGGAAACTGCACAACGAGAGCTTAAATGTTGTCGCATTATAATATGGGCGTGTTTGGACAGCAACGCACTAGAAATTTGCTTTATTCGATCTACCTTATGAGCGTCGACCGTTTCTGTGGCCTGGTGTGTTCGTTGAGGATGCATGCATGCAAGGGTGGGAGGAGGGATGGCAGCAGTTGCCACATGACGCCAGTGTTGCGTTGCACCGCGCGCCACCGTCGCAGTCTCCGTGCGAACCAGGTCAGCGGGCGGCGATACACTCCCTCGCGAATGTTCGCGTTCTTCACCTCTTTTTCTGCGCAGATTTCGCCGCGATATTCCGCTCGGCCGAGCGCGCTTACGCAATATCGCAGGCGCGCTCCTGGGTGGCTTCATTGATTTCCCGCAGGATGCGGCGCTTCCGAGCGCCACAAGTGCTCGAGGACAAGCCCGCGAACACGGCTATCAAAAAGCCGCCGTGGGCACTTGACGCCGCCCATGTCGTTAAAGTAGCGCAGAACACACAAAATACGCTCGCCCACGCGGACAATGCTCCTTATCGGGCGATCCGCGCGCACGAGCGACCTGGGCTTGTCACGGGAGCATTGTTCTGGAAAAGCGGTGCCTTTTGTATTTTCCCTCTGTTTTGTGCCTATTTTCTGGCGGTGCGGCTCTGTAAACAGTCGTGGCGGCCAGTTACTTCCCAGAGTAGTTCTACGTACCACGGGCCTTTATGCGGCGCGGCCTAATTTTTAAGGGAGGTTTTCCATTGTGCGCGCCATGCATGAGCCTCTATACTAGCACGCCGCTTCGTTGGTGCTAAGTGTGTGTGTGTGTGCTCTACCTCGTACAAATCACCCCCCCCCCCGTATCTTTTCCTCCGCTGTCTGTCTGCACTCGCGTTACCTGTCCTCCTTGTAGTCGCACTTACGCTTTAGCTGGATCGGCAGTTGCTCTGCCTGCTTCGACGCGTATCATACTTTTATGCTGTTACTATAGTCGGATACAACTCAAGAACGAAACGGCTTTTCTCCCGTCAAAGGACCCCCTTCCAGCCAATGGCTTTGGCCGATTCGCATGAACCTGCTAGCGTCACAATGCAGGGAGTGGCGTGACAATGCAGGGAGGAGACTATCCCCGACCATGGAGGGAGTGGACAATCGCCTTTCATCTGCCACTCCCTGCATTTTCACACTAGCAGGCGCATGAGAAGCGGCCGACGCCATTGGCTGGAAGGTGGTCCTTTGACGGTGAAAAGCCACTGTGTTCTTGAGTTGTATCCCACTGTAGGCTTATGAGACAGGCGCCAAACTTTACTTACTAGTGTCGTGTGTGCAGGCAGCAGACAAAGTACTCCAGAAATCCTCCCCCTACCCGTAAATCTGCTCTGAATCAACACCTAGTTTCTTTTTTGTTTTTTTGCGGCGATGCCGTCGCGTTTGGTTTGTTTGTTGGTTGTTCTAAGCCTCCACGACGTCTCCATCAGCTTCATTCCGTGAACGGCTTTCTTCTGTGTAACTCAGTCATTTACCTAGAATCAATTCTTCTAAATTATCTTACTTCGTTCGAAATGCGTGCATTATTCCAACATGCGTGACGAATGTTATGCGATGTCAGCTAGTAAGGGAATAAAATGTATTTAATTAAACCACGAAACCTCTTTTGTGAATGCTCAGACATAAATCACGCACCTGCTTTTCTACCGGCATAAAATCGAAGTCGCCAGCCGGCGCCGGCATCAAAGCCGCCCTGTATAGTCACTCGCTGAATGCTGTTATTTCTCCCGTCTGCGCAGGAGGCGTCGCGCCGAATGTGCACCGCCGAGGAAGACGCGGACTCTTCCGATGACGAAACCGAGGACAGTAAGTGCGCAACCCCGGAAGACGCTGGCGGCAGTGACGTTCCACTCGCTGAGGGCCAGGCGCCCGTCCCTCTGGCTGCCACCAAGACCAAGGCGGTGTCCAGGAGTCCAAGCTGCCGCTGTCCGCGGTCAGAAGCGCCCTTCTCCGCGCTGCGGCTGGTCCAGTCTGCAGGTCTGGCGAATGACGAGGTCCCCTGCATCTGCTGCACCGACGACGCGGACTCTCTGAGCGAGCTTCAGGTGCAGCAGTCTGCCCTGTACAGCGAAGGCTCCGTCTCCGTTCAAAGCAGGCTCGAGTCCTCGGTGACGACTAGCGCGTCTGCGGGGCCTGTCACTAGGACTGTCCACGTGACGACTACGGTTTCCAGCGTGTCACCCGTGGAACCATTCCGCGGTGGCTATTCGAGAAGGTGCTTAAATTCCATGACCACTGTGTGCGTCCCTCTTCTCGTCGACCGCTTCACCTGGCAGTCCGGTCGCGTTCCCCACGCCATCGTTCGCCAGCCCAGCATCCGGCGAAGAAGCGGCTCGTCTGCGGCCAGAGCCAACTTGTCGTCGCAGTGCCTCGCTCGCAGTAGCGCTAGAGCGGAGCCGGACTTCACGGCTGACGGACTTAAAGAAGACGCGGTTGCATGCGCGAACAATTCGCCACGCGTACGTGACGAGACGGCGGTCACGGTAAAGGAGCTGGCCGCTTCCCTCAAACACCTTGAAAAGGACACTGACGAGCCGATACGTTTCTTCTTCACCACGCCGTCGCCGACGGTGGAGAATTCCGTTGGTTTCGGTGCCACGCACGGACTTGTGAAACAGGGACAGTGCGCTGTCGAGGCCCGACCCCCATCTCTGGCTTTGACTGAAAATGTCTGGAGGTGCCACAGACGGGACGACACTGGAGCGGCACGCGCCAAGGGCGGCGGTCCTGTGCCAAAAGTGCCTGAGAGACCAACAGACCTTCCGTCCAAAAAGGCAAGTGCATATTTGGTTACGTGAACTAAACTTCGTGCTAGACTTCAGGCTCGTGAAAACTGCTCATTCACACTTATTTGCAGTAAACCTACGTATATTCCAGTACGCTGCCACTCCTGTTTTTTTTTTTTAAGAGTAAGAAGCAGCCGTATTCTACTCAGTCTGTTTTAAGTTCGTTTGTTCGCTCAGACTCTGTACTTGTTCTGCCTTCATCATCATCATCAGCCTGACTACGTCCACTGCAGGGCAAAGGCATCTCCCATCTCTCCAATTAACCTTGTCCTTTGCCAGCTGCGGCCACCGTATCCCCACAAAGTTCTCAATCTCATCCGCCCGCCTAACCTTCTGTCGCCCCCAGCTACGCTAGCCTTCTCTTGGAATCCACTCCGTTACCCTTAAGGACCAGCGGTTGTCCTGCCTTCGCATTACATGCCCTGCCCAAGTCCATTTCTTCCTCTTGATTTCGGCTAGGATGTCATTAACCCGCGTTTGTTCCCTCACCCACTCTACCCGCTTCCGGTCTCTTCTGCCTTACTGCAAAAAAATTCACACCCACCTCGCTAGTAATTTCTGCGCAGTTCTTAATAAAAATTTGCTTCTAAGGTTATGTCCAGCGCCAGCACACAGATTCTAGTTGCATTTAAGAATAAGCGGAAGTGCACTCCTACACGCAATGTTCCACCTTCCCTAGGCGCCCCAAATGAGCAGAAGTGCCCCCCCTCCAGCCCCCTCTGTCTGAAAGCACACACGCACTTTAGCTGTCCGAACACATTGTGACTTGCCGTTTTGTGTTAACAAAGCACTCAGTAGAAATGAAAATTCTGCCTTTAGAGTGTTCCGTACAAGTTCCTAGAGGTGTACTACTCTATAGGTAGTGCTGTATCTTATCTATACGTCTGGTGGTCTCGCCTCCTACTCTCTTTCCTTCGATGGTGTATAGAAGCTGGTCAGCAGTTGATACATGCTCGCGACCTTTGGTTTTTACAAACAACTAACCTTGTCTCTTTCCTTAACGACACAGAGGCCTAAGCACATTTTCTTAGCCGCGTGACTGCAAATGGTTTCCCGCAGTTGTCAGAAAAGATGTCACACAGTCGCCGATGAAGCAAGCCAGAATCGCCGAGCGCACTCGTATAAAGATGAGAAGTTGCCAGACTGCGAACTTGTCTCGGCTGCCCTCCGTGTCCAGTTTCCCGCTGCAGAGGCTTGTCGCTCGCCGCAGCGTCATAATCGCGCCCGCAGCCCGTCGCTTCTTGATGCCTCTGCACAAGCGTGGACAGTATTGAACGCGTGCCCCGGCGCAACGACTGCCGCCTGTTTAAACTGCGCCGCAAATGCATGCGTGACACTGAGAAAAGTGACAGGTCTGCGAGACGGAAACCGAGATTGCCGTATGCCCTTGAGACGGGTACGTCGTCTCAGAGCCCCTATCTTCTCGAGGCGGCAGAGTCGGCTGCTGGCACGGCGGCACGCTTTGAGGTCGCAACGTGCGTCAGCAGGGGCGCCTTACATTTGAATGATCCTGCTGGCAAGTGTATATATCCCTATCTGGGGCAGATATAAGGAGGTGTGAGGAGGTGAGGGAAAGAAGTAGGCTACCCTCTCCCCGCTATTATTATTTTTTCCTTAAATAAGGCACTTTTCGACGAGGAATGTTGAATATGTCCGCTTATTGTGTCGAAAGTTCCGCCCCCTCCGAGAATTGCCCTTGAATACGCCCGTGCTTCTATTTTCTGTGATTCAGCGGTAGAAACTGTGTCAGTAACACACACACAAAAATTATTATAAAGAGGGCAAAAGCAATTCTTCCAAGCTCCCCAGGATTGCAGCACCGAAATGTTTATGCAGAAAAGTGTGAAGAAAAAGGACGAAGATGGCATGTTTGCTGGTGATTAGGTGGTTCGTTCCTACAAGAACGAAATGGAGTGGAAGCGTAATTTTTTTTTTCATGAAAACGAAGAAAAGCGGTTTTGAAAAAAATTGGCTGGCGGTTTAGCATTGCTAAGCACGAAATATTGTACGAAAGCGCAGTTTTTTGCAGGTGGACACCACCGCCACGTACCTTACAGCGCGATTGAGGTGTCCACTTACCCAGGGAGCCAGTTACGCGCGTCTTCGTCTTTTTCATCGTCAGTGTCAATTTACATAATGTGGGCCGGCGGCTTATGCCCCAGTGCTGCGTTTCTGCAGCAACATTGCCAACGCATGCAGCGCACAAATTTCTGTCACTACCACCACTTAGCTCAAAGCGGTAATATTAGTTTGTTAGCAGTGTTAGTTGCTGAAGAAGACCATGTGCAATGCACAACGCGGGAGATAAACCTGGATGAGTTTTTTTCCTGTTTGGATCTGCACCAAGCCCTGGCCCATCCCCCACCGTGGGTACGTGCCATCGTTTCTGAGGCAACAACAACATGAGGCGTGATCGGGTGCGGCGATAGCCTGGCGCTCTCGTGCAGTGGCCAGCGAAGTTGATATGACCGCGCAGCCGCGGGTTCGAATCCAAGTCGCGGCAATACTTATTTATTTATGGTTTTCCGAAGGTCACCTCAACGTCAAACTTCGCACAAATCGCTAAGCCCGTCCGCACTGTAATGATGAAATTCGCTTCCGCAGGACATTCCGATAGACACGCTGTCATTCCGATAGACACCGCATTCAGAAGGAAAAAGAGCCATACCTGGGCGTCAAAGAGGAGAAGAGCCCTTGTTTAAAACATATATGCATGTTTATTAATGTCACATTCTTGTTCGACTGTACGATGCATACACTACAGATAGCCACAGAGGTTTGCAGAACAGGTACGCTGATAAAAAATGCTTAATTTCCTCATTGCGTGAGCTCGCCTATATCAAATTTGGCGCATACGCTAATGTGCCATCGCGGTGGCTCAGTGGTCATGGCGCTCTGCTGCTGACCCGAAAGACGCGCGTTCGATTCCGGTCGCGGCGGTCGCATTTCGATGGAGGCGAAATGCTAGAGGCTCGTATACTTTGTGATGCCAGTGCACGGTGAAGCACCCCAGGTTGTCAAAATTATCCACAGCCTTCTACTACGGGCGTCCTTCATAGCCTGGGTCGCTTTGAGACGTTAAACCCCAATAAACTGAACTAAACTAACCTCTTTACCCTTACTTTGTCAGCTAAGGTGCGGTGACAGATAATTAGAGTACCGTGGGCATTTTTTTGCAGAAAAACATAAGCCGCTAATTTTAGTGGCAATGCTAGTTTTACTCTCATTTAAAATGAGCAAACTAGGTTATATTCTCAGCATTTTAAAGCGCGCACATACTAGAGTACTTACAATGAAATAATAGCACAATGCACCACCACTCCATGGCCTGCCGATGTGTCAGTAAGTCCGCTGAAGTCTTAGGCTGTTCAGACGATGGGGTTAGTCCATGCGGTGAGTTGTTTTACAACATGCCTTTTGCACCTCCATAGCAGCAGGCAATATGACTGATTTGAGAAGTTTGTTGGGAAGTTCGCTCTTTTTAGAAGAGTGACAAATGGTTCCGAGGAGAAAATAAAACTACTGACAGCACACATGCACTGTATCGCGCGTGATGTACAGGGCGTCACAGAGGTAACCATCAAAACGCCAACGTGGATTTCCGCCATCTGGATAAAATGGCTCAGATTTATGGGCACAAGTGTGGGACTATTAACGTTGCGTGTTGTGCCTACAGTTCGTGCTCGCTGCACCACTTCAAAGTAGCCGCCGTGCGGAGTCTTATGGCTGCGCTCTAAGACCCCGTGCAGCATTCGAGGCCGCGCAGTCTTGGCGCACTCATTCGAACGTAAACGCCTGAGTGGCGAACTCCAGCCCTGTTCCTTCCCTCGCGTGAAAGGACGCGTATAAACTTTCGTCACCTCTTTGTCTTCTCTTGTTATTTTGTTCTCTGTGCTTCTGTTTCCGTACGGTGGCGTTACGTTTGAGATGTTTCACGGGCTTTCCTCCCGGAGTGGTCCGACCTCGGCCCGTTTGCTCGGCCGGCGAGGGCGGAGGCATCCCCCGCACCCGGGCGCGCGGGCAAGTTTGGCAAACACCCTCACGTGCGGTACTGACATAAACTTTCGCCTTCCACCACGGCTGGAGAGCGCACGTGTTTGAGCAGTCAGTCGCCCTGGCGCGCGAGGCTCGAACGCTGCGGCGCCCCGTGGCCAGTGACCCGTTCCTCCGCGGCTTCCGCTCTAATCTCTGTGCACACACACACACGCAAATCCCAAATTGAAGGGGAGCCCGCAGCATTCCGCCGTACCTGTTTGCCTTCCTTTCCTCGACGCCGTTTCTGCCAGAGGACGCCGCTGCGTCCGCCAGAAAGCGCCGCTCCAGGGGTCATGTCCGGATCGTGCCCCAGCGGCGCAGGAGGCCTTCGCGCGGCGCGCTGTATGGCGAACGTGGCGCTACTTGTCAGCCCGTTTAAATTTAATCTCGGGTCGCCATCTCCGCGCTGCTTAGACTCCTGTGTCTTCATCTGCGCCTCTCGGTCGCCCGTGCCGGTGCCTTCTTGTTGTTGTTTTTCATTTTGCATTGCATTTGCGCACTTGATCTGGTCCCCCACCCCCCTCCCCCTACCCGCACACACAGACTTCTGGGTAACGGCAGAAGAGAGATGGGCGGCAGATTTTTTTGGGCACAGGGGTCTTCCCATTTCTTTTCCGATACCCGTTACATTTCGGAACCAGGTATGTAGGCTACTAGAAGCACCCGCTCTGCAACCCCGTGTGTTGTATATATTGAAGGAGCGGAACTAACCCATAATTCAAGGCCGTAACCTTTTGGTTGTTCGAGTGCTCCACATGTTTCTTCCAGATAAAAGGAAGTTTAGCGGTAACATACCTTGTATAACAGTGTACCGATAAAACTGGGACTTCTTTAAAGCCAGTGAATTCTAAGCATGCGATTATTCTCTTGGATTTGTAGTCCGGCAGGCATTTCAGTTTACTTGTAGGGCTTTTCGTTTTGTTTTTCTGCTCAACTCTTCGCGTAGACATGCGTGTGCGCTCTCCTAGCTGCGGGTTCATGTTCTGCATCTGCGCTAGTGCGGCCGCTGGTACAGGTTTCTGAATGCGAGCCAGAAACTGCGGCGAAATATATTAGACAATGGTGAGGCGTATTTCTTTATGCCTTTGTTCGATTCCACAAACGCTGTGCTGTAGAAGTATGTGTAATGGTGCAAACTGTCTATATTACATACCCTTGCGTGTTGTGTTCAAGTAGTTAAGACGCTTCCTGGAGGCGTATTTCTGTGCTCTACCGTCCACGTTACTCTACCTTAACGCGCTGAGCGGTTCCTAACGCCATGGAGGCTGCAGTTCATTTGAATTTTTTGTTGCCTCTGTCGTAAACGTTGGTTTCACTCTTGGAGGCGGTCGGCAACGTGACGTCCGCCACGAGCAAATGGAGTGTCCGACCAGAACTGTTTCGTCCAAGTCGCGGCGCATTTTGGCCGCGATGTAGCCAAAACGGTGCATGGTGAAAGACTCATTCCGAAAATAATCGCGTATATAGAACATGCAAAGCTGCGCATTTATTTCCAATCCCGCTTGAGCAACCGCTGGTTGCAATAGACCATCAAGGAAAACACGAGAGCTCATGTCGCTGTCTTCCGTTCTTTTTCTTCGCGTCTTTTGCAAGGACCCGTAATAGACGTGCCCAGAATCTGCTAGCTGAAAAGTTTCTTTCCACTGATGGAATGCCCATGCCTGCAGCAGTGTCACCTAGCGATCGCGGCGGCCGGTAGCCTTCAACAGTTGGGGAAGTAAACGCTGCGCTATGGCAGCGACTGTTTCATTCAGGCTGTAGCGCGCGAGTGGACTTGCTATTATAATTGTACGCAGCATGCGCAAGACACCGCAGCACACCGCTGTCCGAGCGTGACCGCGTCTCCAGTTCCGCGTCGGATGTATTCAGGCGCTGCTCGAGGAAGCCGAGCCGGGCCGGCAGCAAACTTGGCCCGTTTCCAGCGATCGATTGCGACGAACTGATCGAAGCCTGCGCACAGTGCTCCGTCCCTCTTCCCCAATCCGTCTCTCGGCCAAGGAAAGATGGCACCTTCTTGCACTGCGAAGCCTGCCGTTGTTTGCCAGTTATCGATTCAGTGTCGCAAGGTCTACTCGCTGTTCTGCCGCCGGCAGCCTCTCGGCTTTTCTTCCTCGCGCGCGAGCCACGCTTCCGCGACGAATGTGCTCGGGGTAGCGAAATCGAATGCGCGCCTCGGCACCCCCCGGCAGTTGTGCCGCTTCTTCTTGTTTTCTTAACGCCGTGTGCAGCCTTTGTTTTCCTTCGTACGAGCCGCGAAGCTTGTTTTGCTATCCGAAGCCGAGTGCAGCTCTTTCGCCGAGCTTTGCGCTTGAAGCAGATTTTGCTACGTTAAATGAAGCGCACGCCTTAGTTTTAACACGTTCGGTTTTATTTACTTCACCGTTGTTTGTGTGCGGGTAGGGAAATCCTGGAAATTTCCGCGAAAAATGTTCAAGCGCGCGATTGTGCTCGCGGCCCTATCTGACGAACGCGTTCCAGCAAGTATGTATTTGCCGAGGAGTTCCTCCGGCTTTCTCACTCCGTGCTGTTCCGTACAGCGGTGCCGCTCACGCATGTCGGGTGAGGTATCGGGAGGAGAAGACAATGTCCTGAGTTGTGCATTTAGTATACGCCCCACCGCTGTGCGACATTGTCCACGGGCATGTCATAACGGGCTGAATCGCTATGACGCGAGAGTGAATCCTTTCGCTATTTTTTTCGAAACCTGTGGAGAAAGTTCACTACGCCCGAATATATATTTTTTTTTGCAGGTTCATAGTAGTGCGCGCTAACCATAAGGCAAACTCTTTCTCGCGAGCTTTTTGAAGCGGTAGTTCTTCAGTGGACTGGAAGAAGTGACGTCACGATCTATCATCATCATCCTCATCATCATCAGCCTGACTACATCCATTGCAGGGCAAATGCCTTTCCCATGTCTCTTCAATTAACCCTGTCATTTGCCAGCTGCGCCCACCCTATGCCCGCGAACTTCTTAATCTCATCCGCCCACCTAACCTTTTGTTGGAATCCACTCCGTTACCCTAAAGGACCAACGGTTATCTTGCCTTCGCATCGCTATGCCCTGCCCAAGCCCATTTCTTCCTCTTGATTTCGACTAGGATGTCATTAACACGCGTTTGTTCCCTCACCCACTCTGCCCGCTTCCGGTCTCTTAACGTTACACCTGTCATTTTTCTTTCCATGGCTCGCTGTGTTGTCCTTGACTTAAGCTGAACCCTTTTCTATACATTTTCTTGTAAACGCAGGTCAGAGCACGATATATGCGCAGCATATTTTGCCCATCATTCTTGGCCTGTCAAAGTGTTTTTCTTACTAGCTGTCGCTGTGTATCTTCTTGAAAAGTAATTTGTTTCGGCGCCGTAACAAGCCACGTGTGCGGCTGTCACAAAGAGTCCGTCATATTTCGACATGCTTCGTCACGTGAGCACGACGAGATGCTCGTGTCACAACAGATGTGGGTAAACAACAGGGTGCACTTCATTTTCGGCGAGTAGCGTGTGTTATATGAGAGTAAGGGCAAAACGAATGACTTGATACATCCGCTATACCGCTATATGAAAAATCTATCTGTTGTGTAGGGACGCGGACGCTCAGCGACATATTCGTCAAGTTTGATTACAGCATGAACAGTAGAGCCGCAATGCTTAGCATTCAGGTATACAGCCGCGGGCAACAGGCGCTCTGCATACATGATGGTATTTTGTTGTTCTTATTTCGTCTAGATAAATTCTTAGAAAGGCAGCGCTTGCGGACGACGGACAAGGACTACAAGTGGACACAACTGTATGCGGACACAACTACGCGGGCACATCGGCGAAGTTGTGTCCGCTTCTTGCCCGTGTCCGTAGTCCGCCAGCGCTGCCTTTCTAAGAACAACAAATGCGAACTAACTCGTCCAACAACGTATATATATATACCTCGGTCTGGATAAAAACTAGGGGAAAATAGTTGGCGTGAATTCAATTTTCGGCTGTGGTTTGTGCAGTGAACGAACGAAATGTTCTGTGAAAAACATCTTGACGTGTGTTTCTCTTTAAATACTATTCGTCACGCTTATTGTTCATAACACGTCTCTTTCGCAGATTTTGTCTGGTTGAAGGGGATTACTTGGCGACTTGTTTTATATTTTTGCCGAACTGTGTCGCGTTCTGTCTAAAAAGTAAAACTGCATGATGGGAGTTTAACCAACGTTGAGAAACGGACAGGATGATTTATTGTCACTTTTGTTGTTTGAACCTGAGCTTTCGTCCACGCAAGCTTATAGACTAAAGGAATAAGTGCTGGAAGTTTAGCGCCTCTTCCGGACGCGTTTTTTCAGCCAGAAGTCACTTGCAAGTGAGCATCACATGCGGTTTTATGTTTGCATTCGGTCCAATTCAGGCTGTAACGAGAAGATTATAACAAATTGCACTGTAGTGCTCGTTGAAAGCTGGCGAGAAAACATCCTCTTGTCGGGAGGAAACATTTTCACCTGTCTAAATGCCTGCTTTCCTTACAAAAATTCACGTTTTCCGCGAGTCTCCATCTGCATTCAATTATCTGAATAAGCGCCGCTTTCTAGAGAGCGTAGTACAATGCTTCTGTGATTGCGGGCTACAAATGCGCACGAATCCTTACTCGGTCGATCCAAGTTACCAGTTATCATAATGAGAAGTTAAGAAGTCGTCAATCGAAGTTGGCGGGAATCGAAGTTTGCGGGAATCGAAGTTTGCGGGAATCGAAGTTGGCGGGAGTCGAAGTGGCGGGATCGAAGTGGCGGGAATCGAAGTGGCGGAATCGAAGTTGGCGGGAATCGAAGTTGGCGGGAATCGAAGTTGGCGGGAATCGAAGTTGGCGGGAATCGAAGTTGGCGGGAATCGAAGTTGGCGGGAATCGAAGTTGGCGGGAATCGAAGTTGGCGGGAATCGAAGTTGGCGGGAATCGAAGTTGGCGGGAATCGAAGTTGGCGGGAATCGAAGTTGGCGGGAATCGAAGTTGGCGGGAATCGAAGTTGGCGGGAATCGAAGTTGGCGGGAATCGAAGTTGGCGGGAATCGAAGTCGGCGGGAATTGAAGTCGGCGGGAATTGAGATCGTTAGCGATGCAAATTATTGGTGATGCACTGAGTTATCAGTAAACTACAAATATCAGCAGAGGTACTCGTTTAGCAATACATGTGCTAACCAACTTCTGCTTCTCTCTTTCGTTATATATGCGGCAACCATATAAAATGTATTTCGTCCTGCACCCCTCAGGTGAAGCTGCATGCGAATTTAGAGTTGTTCGTTAAGCAAAGCAGTCGAGAAAAGGCTCACTGAAAAACCTCGCGCATACTTCTCTCAGAGGCTCTACGGCCACAAAGCGCCGAAACGCTGCACTCTGTAAAGAATTTTGCGCTTGACCGCCAATTGTCGCCGCCAAGCACTGCTATTGCAAACGCTACGAGAGACTTCCGTAGATGCGTACGCACCCTATCTTTCTGCGGACAAATGGCATGTTTGCTCTCCTCGCGTCATTTAGCAAAGGGGTGCTCTACGCAGTTGCGGCAGTGGGAGGGTGCAGCTCCGTGGCAGAAAGACGTAAACTTGACGGTATCGGAGCACTTCCCAGACGAAGCGTGTTTTATGTAGCCATTTCCGGCGGGTGAACTGTACCAGCAAAGAATTTCTTCAGCTCGCGAGTGCGACCTTCCGTGGCGGGGTCTCTTTCTCTGCACCAAATCTACCAGCACAGCGGACTGCTCTGTGGACACACTCAAAACTCTGCTCTCCTTCAGTTTGTCTTTTTGAAACTTTTGTGGACGCACTTTGTCCATGACCTTGAAGAGCCTTGTCCATGTCTTAGAGGAGTCGATGGTTTTCGGATTTTTTTTTAGTCGACATCTACTAAGCCACGTCTGTGTGTTGCGCGAAAGGAGGAAAGGCGACAGGAAGTAAAACACAACGTTCTGATTGTAGTTAACATTTTGTCATTGTTTTTATTATCGCAGGACTTTGGCGACAGACATATAGATGAGAAATTTGTGAAAAAGCCCATGCTTCACATTTCCGCACTGAGACACCGTGCACTGAGAATAATTTGGTCCATTAAGGACGGCAAAAACCAGAGCCGCGTTCCTGCTTCCCGCCTTAGGCGCTCAAGCGTGCCCACGGACATTGTTGAGGCTCGACATCCCGCTGAGTTTCATTCCGTCTGCGCCGCCATTCCAATGAACTTCGCGCAAGAGGCACCGCGCAATCTGGAGCAGTGTCTCGGTCTGCCTTGTGCTTGAAAGCAGGAAGCCGTCGGGACACTTCCGGATATCCTGCTGGGCGACAGCGTCTCCTCCTTACTACTTCAGGTCGCACGCCCTCTCTGGCAGTAATACCCAGCCTGCATTGTCGCAAGCTTAGTGCGTCAGATCCACTCGAGTCCTCTGCTCGAGCCGTGAGCTCCGGAAGCCCGCCACGCTTCGTCAGCGCTTGAATGAACGTTGAGACGTAATGCCGGCATCGATATATATCCCCCAGGCACCGAAAGAGGTAATCGATACTGCAGTCGCGCTGAGGCATGATTCTCGGGACTTTACTCTTTCTCTGCGCTCGCGCGCTCCGAGCTTAGGATTCTCGGCGCGACGTTTTGAGCGAACCCGAGTCCGCCACCTCGTGCGCACTGATCTTGTTTCCTTACGTTTTCTGCGCTCTCTGCCTCTCTTCCTCGCCCTATCGAGCTGCCGAATTTAACGTGTGCGTTTCCAATTACATTTCGGCGACCCGGGAGGGAAATTCCGGAGCCACCTGGTCCCTGGAGCACTACGCATCAGGGGGTCGGCTGACGAGAAATTGGCATATGCGCTCGTGCCGCCTCCATTTTCAGTTTTTTATTTGCCTGAAGGCTGCCGAAACTGCTGTAAGGAAAGCCAAGCGCAGCCAGGGTTGCAAGGTGCCAGATTTTAAAGCCTCACTTTTGTTTGTACGCGTCTGTTTGCCAGAAGTATTCAGGAAAGGAATACATAACGGCAGAAACTATCTGAAATGCTTAGCCACTTTCACAGCCGGTGCTAATTCCTGTTGGCTTTGTTCGGCGCACGAGCTAATTAGGGTGTTGTAACGAAGGTCCGTAGCTGTGCTTAATATCTGTTCAGCCTTCTAACGCCAGCGAGCGTTACTGCGGTCTTGAAAAAAGACGGATAACTTCGTAGAAATATGAGACAGTGCAGAAATAGTCTTTTAAGCTCTATGATATAAGGTGTGCATTATGTTAACGTTTTAAATAGCAGAATTCTTTTGTATGAGTGGCTTGCCAAATTGAGCAGCTAGGGAAAGTGTCGCATATCTCTGAACTAATGCAGAAACTAGTTGCAGCAATACGCTTTTGTTATAAATAAACCAAGCATAATTCAGGCTCTGAACTCTCGTTCGCTTTTGAAATCCAGGGGGTTCATTAAAGGGTAACTTAAGGGGTTTTTGAATTCCACTAGCTTAAAGGGATCGAATGTGTGAAATTTGCAAGGAAACATGCGAAGTCTTTTTGTGCTGGCATTCGAAATGGGAACGTAATCGCCGAATAAAGCCGCGACGGCTTTCAGGCTTCTCCGCAGCACGCAGAGCCTGGTGGAGGGCGCATGAAGACGTCATCAGGGGCGGATTTAAGGTGGTGAAGTCGCCCTCCGACCCCTAACCAAGAAATTTTACACAGGAAAACCATCCTTAGACCCATTTTTCGACCAAAAGAGTCCCAAGAAATATATGGCTCAAATGGGACCGCCCCCTCCAAAAACGACCCATAAGGCCGCCCTCGACGTCTTCTACGGAGGCAGTGCATTTTCAACGCAGGAATGCTTTCTTCGGAGGAAAAAAAAAACAACTCCACCGAAGGGAAAGCCGCTGGAGCGTTGTTTGGCGGCATCCGATGACGCACGGCAGGGTGTGGTCGAAGTCGCAGCAAATTTGAAATCTCACCGTCCGAGACGTCATCACCGAGCTTCTCCGCAATCTTCAAACGCAGTGAGGAGAAGCCGGTCAGTCATGCCGGAACTTCCAAGAATTACGAACTGGATATTTCAGCTGGTGTTAAGTATTTCGTCGAATATCGGAGACATAATTCAATTTCAATGAGGACGAAAGGTTCTCGTATAGTTTCGTGCCCGAGTTTCTACGGACACTTGGTTTTGTTTGTTACACTTGGGAGCAGTCATGTCCACACACGGTAGCACAAGGGGCGCATTTAGATTTCAAGGGCTTCGCTACATTACAGAGGATCACCACCGCACTGGTCGCTCCTGCAGGCCGCCATACTGAGCACTATTTTTTCGATGTACTACGTTGCAGGACTTTATGTAATGATGTCTTGAGCGCAAGCACGTTTATTACTCATCGTTTTCTGTACACGTGTTCTGAGTATCTTGGAAGAATACAAATATTTGTATGTACTACAACTTGCAACTCCATGAGCCACGCTCTTTCTCTCTACAGTCGTCACTCGTCACTGTGGGACTGGGCATTGCGGTCACGCCATCAAATTTTACAAACAGCGTGAGAACCCTGTCGGTGCATTTTTGCAATTAAAATGATTGGGAAGTAATTCTTTGTTCATTTACGTAACGAATGAATTATCTCTTGCGTGCAACAATCCACCTAAGTCAAGCACAAAAACCGAATGGTTTGTTTTTCCAGCCGTTGGTTACAACATATTGGACTGGGATGTTTTAGCTCATCGGCTCTCCCGTTCACTTCAATTTTGCCGGCCTTATAAAGGCTAGAGCTCGCTTGTTGCCTTCTGAGCACTAGTCAAAGCACCGGGCTAAAACTGCGATCGAATCGGGGTGCATGCAAAAACAGGGTGCAGTTCAGAGCGAGATCACGAGCTGAAAAGTCGTGTGGGTAAGGGGCGGCATCCATCACTGTTTTTGAAAGTATAGTAGCACCCAAATAAAATATGCGTCTGGCAGAACCTCAAGCATAATTCTTGAATAGTTCATTGTTTAATGTGTTTGTGATGCATTTTTACTAGATTTTTTTTTGTTCTGCGATATAAATTGTACATCAATAAATATACGGAAGCAGGTCCCGGAGCACGAAGGCTGTATCGGGAACTCCTTACAATTTTACTGATTTCTCACATGCTGCAGTCTCGTGACGAGACCGGCACCATTGCAAATAAATACACGAGCAAATAAACAAGTCCTGTGTATGTAGAACTTATCACCACGGAGATGCGTTTGCAGGCTTGGCGCGCAGAGCGTCGCGTGACAGCCATCAAGCGCGGGAAGGGTGACCTTGATAGATGTGTTTGTCGCCAGGCGTCTGGGCTTTCTATAGCCGCCGCATTTCTGCCCCTTCCGGCTCGAAGGACGGATGCAGTGCAATGAAAGGCATAAACGAGCGCACAGGAGCGTGATCCTTGAAGCCTTCTGCCCTTGCCAATCACAATGAAAGCACGCGGGTGGGATTCCGCGCTGTAGACACGCCAGTGGTGGCCGTGATTCTCGGAGCTGATGTGCGGTCGAGGCCGCGTGACCGCGGCCCTGGCCGGAGGAGTCGTGGCAGCCTCGGGCTTGGCTCGTGGTGCCGCGGTGCCCATGGTCCCGCCGGTGGCGCGCCCCTGCCCGGCTTGTCGCGGCCGTACACAGCTGGGTCGACGACCGCGCCCGGCCCAGGGGCACGCCCGCTCGCGGATTCCAAATCGCCTACGCGCGCCAGCGGGCAGGACGCGAGGTGGCGGCGTAAACCACGACGCGGGCCGGGTCGTCACCAGCCGGGAAATGAACGGCGCCGACCCAGATGCGTAGCTGCTGCGGCGCCGATAGTGACAATTGGCCCGTCGCATTCTACAATTACAGGGCGGCCGCGCTCGGCGGCGGCGGGGACACGGCGCGGTGCGCGCGGTCGAGGTGGCACCCGGCGCAGCCTAATAGCTGAAATTAATGACGCCGCGTTTCTTTTCAACGTGGACTGTGGCCGGCGGCAGCCCCCCTCCCCCCCCCCCCCCCCCTTTCACGATAGGAGATATACATCTCTATTGGAGCATGCGCGCTGAAGGTTTTACACTAGTTTGCGGAGACAAATAATGATGTTCGGAACAGCGCGCGCACGCTTCCCCGCGCGCGCGGCCCCCATGCGGACGGGCCGATTATCAATGGTCGCCCTTACATAATCAATTCGTGTCGCCCTTGCGTTGGTATTCAGCGCACGCGTCGCTTACCGTTTCATTTCCATAAATTAAAACCGCTCGGGGGCCTTCGACGGTGCGCGCCCTTCCCCGAACGCCACGGCGCCAGCAGCGGGCGATGCGGTGGGAATGAACAAAAACCGAGAGGAGGAAGTCCAAAAACACCCCAGCGAAAACCGAGTCCCAGGGTGCCGTTTCAAACTTGTTCGACGTAGTCTCGATGCCGGTGAAGGTGAATCACGATGACCTCGCTCGTCTGCGGGTGCCCGTGTGCCTCTGGCTTGCATTGGCCGGCCGCTCGCTCTGCTCATGCGCGGGCGCAGGCAGGCGCTCTCGCGGGCTTCACTTGGCGAGCGAAATGATCTTTTCACGTGAACGAAATTGTGCTGCTGGCGCGCATTTCGGTCAGCAGGGTACACACGACGTAAAAGTGCCAGACTGCGCCAGTGTTTTATAACTCTGGCGGCGCACCGTGCCCGCTGTTTGATTACTGATTCGTTGCTACATCTTGCGCTAGTGGGCGAGCGAACTGGCGGGAAATATATGGCGCTCGCCGAGTGGCCAAAAAATATGGAGGGTTATGTTTTTATGGCGCGGCTCGGCGTAACGACCTCTTTCTTCCTGTTACAGTCACCGCATAGAAACGTTTCTCACGTTTTGCTTTGTGATAGCCCTCTATACGCTGACAGCTTATTGATAAAGCGATATCTTGGTCCCCGTACTGCTAAGGAACGATGTGAGAAGTGCTCTCGCGCGTGCAGAGTCGCGGGCGGTGCGGTTCTCATTTACGTACGGCGCTGACGTTTTTGTAGCTCGGGTGCTGGTCGTGTGATTTCGGTCACCGCTCTTTTTGCGCGAGTCTTGAACTGACGTCCTATAGGATCTTTAACGTGCGCTGACATCGCACAGCACACGGGCGCCTTAGCGTTTTGCCTCCATAAAAACGCAGCCGCCGCGGTCGGGTTCGAACCCGGCAACTCCGGATCAGTAGTCGAGCGCCCTAACCACTGAGCCACCGCGGCAAAATCCCCAGGTGGTCGAAATTATTCCGGAGCCCTCCACTATGGCACCTCTCTCTTCCTTTCTTCTTTCACTCCCTCCTTTATCCCTTCCCTTACGGCGCGGTTCAGGTGTCCAACGATATATGAGACAGATACTGCGCCATTTCCTTTCTCCAAAAACCAATTATTATTATTATTATTACGTCCTATAGGATGCGCGTGATCTCTGATTCTAATATCGGCATTCGCTTGATGTTTGAAAGGCGAGCATTTTCTTTCGTTGCGTTGTCACATTTTTATAGACGAAATGGGCACCTAAGTTGCGCCTCTGATACGTTTTTTTTTTTTACTTCAGTCAAGACTGCTTGATTATTAAGTACGTTTCAGCATTTATCTCGGTGTTTACAGAGGCGGATGGCGGGGCGAATGAAACGGGACAGCACTACTTGAAGAGCAAAAAGAGCATTTCGAGCGAAAGCAGGAAATAACGTCGTGAAACACTACGTAAAGTTTACAACGGCGATTTTTAAAATAGGCAAAAAAATTAACTATTGTTACATGCATTGCAAGTACACTAACTACAGATGAAAGTGCTCACTCGTAAATGCTGTAAATAATGCGGAGTGTGTGCTCTGAACAAACAAGTCATACCCAGGATTGACCCTTAATTTATGCCGAAATAGAGTAATGAACGTAAATTTATTTGTGGGCAAAAAACATTAACGTGGCTGTTGTATGCTTTACCGCTTCATCGTCTGCCGCTTCAAAAAAAAAAAGTTTATCTGAACTTTCTTTTTAATTTTTATTTTTCTGCTCGGCACATTCATCCTTGATAATTAAACACGCAGACGCTTTTTTATCTTTTTTTTTGTACGACGCTCAATATACCAGCACGGAAGAAAGCGCAAGAAACATGGAGCATTTTCCACGCAATACTTGCTCCTGCAGTGTATATTATCTTTTCCGTTTTTCAGGTCAAGAGACGGCACGCAAATCGAATGTTGGGTTTTAGCGATGTAGCGAAAATTTTTTGCGGAGACAAACGTTTTTGGGGAATTCATTGTGACAGATGATAAGAGCGACATTGTGGCTGCTGTGCGGCTGCAGACGCAGATGAAACCGCTAACACGCTAGAAGGCAATGCCAGAAGTCGAAGCCAGGAATGTGTCTGCTTCTCGAAATTGGTTTCACTGTTGCATAGCAGCGTGATTCTTGTAATCGCAAGCTCGCTTTAGGCGAATGCGATTCAGCATTCTACCACTGTAATAGTCGTTTTTTTTAAAGAGAGGGAGGGGGGGGGGGGGCTGCATATACTCCCAACACAGCCAGGCTCTCTTTTCTCGTTGGTGTGTGATTTTTTCGCGGCCACTGGCGCTGTCGACGCGTGGTGCGCATCTTGGCAGTTGCGCCCAAGCATTCGCTTCCCGCGGTGCGTCCTCTGCCCTCCCAGTTCCGTCTATAGGGAGGGGGAGTAACGTAAAATGAAGGCGGCGGATTTTTTTTTTTTTAACCAGGATAACGCGCCCTTTGCTTTCTTATGCGCCGACTGATCAGATCATGGCTTTGCCTGGACGAGTGGGATGCCAAATATAACCGTGTTATTTTAACTACGCTCCTTTTTTGTTCACTGCGTTTCCTTTGGGCCTGTGGTGGGTGGAACAGAGAAGTTCGCTTTGCCTCGTGAAGTGCGATCTTTTCTGATGTTTTGTGGTTGTTGGAAGCGCTGGTTTTCTCCGTCTCTCTCTCTCTCCCTCTGCTTCTTTCGCTTTTATCTCCTCCCCCGTATCGCGGTCGAGGTGTTTGAGGCCGTGCAGTGCCCGTGTAGGCTTTCTTTCTCACTGCCGCAAGTGGTGGCCTGGGCAATAAAATGCTGCTCGGTCAACGCGCTAAGCAGGAAGCGTGTACGCGAGAGTCACCACCGCCCCCCAGCGGAGGCAAACAAAAATGCGGGAGCCGGAGCAGAGAGCCTGCACGAGAGGACGAGAGGCATCGCATCTGACAGCGCGTAGGGACTGAGCGTCCCGAACGCGGCCCGCGTGTGCGCGCATCGGTTCCTGCAACCAGCTCACCGTCCTAATTTTTTCCAGACGCTCCGCGCGCCACGAGTTCAAGCAAAGGTCATGGTTGAGGCACCCGACCATGTTGGCGGAACTTTCGCGCTAGGTAAAAAAAAAAAGAAGAAATAAAAGCGCAGAAATGCTTGGGATACGAGGAAACAAAAAAAATGTGGATAAGAGAGAAAGATGAAGGCGGGGTAGTTGCAGAAGGCGCTTGGGGGGATGCGAGGGGTGCGCGAAACCGCGCCATCTGTGGCGACCATGAGAAAACAAACAGGCCAGCTGACAACGGCGCTTCGGTGCGGGAGCCGTCCTGGAGTGTATAAACGCGCGCGCCTAGTGGGAAAGGCCGCTTACAGCACGCTCGCATAACACGAGCCGGACGCCTCGCTGAGCCCGGCGCACAGTTGGGCGTGCCTCCTCGCCGACGCTGCGTGGAGGGGTGCGCCTTCAAGTCCGCCGCCTTCCCTTGGGGAGCGCGTAAAAGTCGGCGCTTGGCTGTGTTGGCCGCTCTCGAAGAGGGAAGCCATTTTTTTTTTCATCCCCCCCAGCTTGGCGTCTTGCTTTGTTCTTTGCGTGCGTGTGTGGCGCCCCGTAGCCGAGTTGATCGCGGAAGGCCCTCGCCAACGTCAGGATTTATGAGTCAATTTGAACTACTTGGGAACGCGCCTCGGATAGAGTGCGAGGCAGCCACAGATGCAGCAGGATAGATCGAAAGAAGAACAAAACATGACGCTGCCAATTTTTGTCTATGTTTTGAGGCGCCCTTGAGTTCACGTTAATCAGGAGGTAATATTTTAGCTACCCGATACTCGCGAGCTGTGCTCCGGGCGCTCTCGCCGCGAGCCCTTTTCACTTCTGTCGGACGTGCTCTGGGGCTGCTGATCCTTCTCGCGTCTTTGGCTGGCTGTGTTTTGTTTTGTTGTTAGCGTCTTGTCTTGTTTGGGGCTCGCTTCATCATGCTGTTCCTCTCTGTCCCTCCTGCTGAACTGAGCTTACCCTTGCTTGAAGAATTTCGGCTGGGAAGTTTTTTATTGTCTGATTATCGCCGCTCTACGCATAGCTCTCTCCGATGCGAGCAATAACTTCTTGCTTTGCATAAATCAGTCCTTTTTCAAAGCTTGTGCGAATGAGTGAACTTTATCGAAAATAATTGAACCTCAAGCCCAGGACCACAGGAAAAGGAAAAATGTCTTACACATCACAGCCTAGTGGGTATGGCCCACGAGAGCGTGTGAGTGAGATCAGCGAGCGAGAGAGCGAGCAACGAAGGATTCGTAGTGAGTTGATTACTGTTTCTGGGGTCTGTGTAGCCTACTGTTTTATTTTTTTCATATTTTTTCATAAAAATGCAATGCAGTAACGAGGAACAGAGTATCACAGCAAGAAGTCTCGAAGTACAGGACTCTCTCGACTGTTTTGGCGGAAATGCTGGGGAGTGAGTTAGCGAGTTATTTCTTTGGGGATCTTTGCTGGGGTGGGGGGGGGGGGGGGGGATATTTCTCGGCGTTTAGTTCGCGTGCTCGAATTTACTTTTTCTAAAACGTCTGTTTTTTTAGGGCGCTTAAAATCAAAGCCCTTGACGTTCAGCACTACTGACTAATATCATCGTCGGGCATTGTGTACCTTGAAACTAAGATTTATATTTCAAATGTTGCTGCATCTGAAGCAGATGAGTGAAAAGAGGCGGTGAGAGTAGCAGAATAGCGTTTTTTTTTTCCTCTAGCACTCGATTTTACATGCATCTGTGAGGTTTTGCCATGATATTTTGTTGCCTAAGTTTATTCTATTCTTTGTTTATTTATGGTTATATTTAATTCTCTTTTTCAAGACTCGTGATTCCGTCTTGTTTCAGTTGACATAGTGCTGCAAATTAAGCACCATATCCCTAAATTCCATATCGATATCTCCATACCCATATCTCTAAATTGGGAATGAATTGGGAATAGATCTGTGCGGAACCAACGCGCTGCCAACTGTTCGTCACTTAACGAATGGTCCTGAACTTTGTACTCTGAGACGAACCTCGCATTTCGTCCGTGCATTCCTTCCTCGTTCGTTGACTTCACGGGAAACCGGGAACCGAAAGTTGGGCGAGCCGGTTGTTGTACATATTAAAACGAGGGTAGCATAACAGACGAGGACGGTGAAAAGAACCAGACACCGCAAACGCTGACATATTCTTTTTTTCTTCCGAGTGCATCCTTATAATTCGTAGCTGTCAGCAACAAGTAGTGTCTGATGCTTCGTTGCTAGAAAAGTATATAACAGCTGTACCTTACAGGTGCTCACCTATGGTGCAGAAACGTGAAGGCTAACGAAAAGGGAACTTGACTTGAGGGCGACGCAGCGATCTATGGAAAATCAAAATTGTACAGCCGTGCTTAGCTTTTTAGCGCACTAATCAGGGAAAGCTGTTATAGCTTTGGTTTAGTCATTTAGCCCTGCATTTGGCCTAGGAATCTACATCGTCAGCCGTAAGAGAAAGCGCAGCCGTGCTAATGCGAATCAGCGAAATCCGATCTGGCTACCGGCCGTCGCCTCCCACCCTCTCTCTCTCTCTCTTCCTTCTCACACTTTGCGTCTCCCTCATCTTCAACAAAAGTATAGAGGTAGGTGTCCCGTTCTCCACTTTGGCACCTGCCACGGTTGGCAGGTGGCTGCAATTTAATGGAATAAAATTAAGGTAATTCACTAAGTGATTAAGGTTTTATGGCTGACGCTGTAGCTGCCACGGCAGAATGCAGGGCTGTATTGCTTAACCAAAGCTGTAACAGCGTTCACTGTAGAATTATGGGTGTAGCGTTAAAAGAAAGGAAGAAGGCAGAGTGGATCAGGGAACAGATGCGAGTTAATGGCATCCTAGTCGAAATCAAGAAGAAATGAACATGAGAAGGTCACGTAATGCAAAGGCTAGATAGATAACCGATGGTCGTTAAAGATGATTGACTGGATTTAAAGAGAAGCCAAGCGTACTACAGGGCGACAGAAAGTTAGGTGGGCGGATGAGATTAGGAAGCTTGTGGGGATAAGTTGGCTGTGGCTGAACCGGGCTAATTGGGGATATATCGCAGAGGCATCCTGCAGTGGGCGTAGTCAGGCTGATGATGATGGCTTCGTTTCTTGCCTTTTGTTTCGGTAATTGTAGGTATAATCAGCGTCACTACCTTATTGTGGGGATTTAGTTCAAAGAGCGTAATTTATTGTGCGAAACAGGAGTAGATTTGTATGTGACAATTTGGTCCTCTTGTTCGTTAAGACTTCCTTTGTGGGGCTTGGCTGCTGACCCGAAAGACGCGAGTTCGATCCCCCGGCCGCGGGTATAGAATTTCGATGGAGGCGAAATTCTAGAGGCCCGTGTGCTGTGCGATGTCAGTGCACGTTAAAGAACCCCAGGTGGTCGGAATTTCCGTAGCCCTCCACTACGGCGTCCCTCATAGCATGATCTCTTTGGGACGGTAAACCCCAAAAACCTTTTAGTTGACTGGATTCGACTACTTGGGGAGGTTGGCTCTTGCGCTTACTCGCCATGTCCGTACGTCCGGCGCCTCTTCCCACTGCCGTGCAAACTTCAGTGATGGCCGCACCCTTTCTAGTGCATTAACAGAGCATTTCGCATTGGATGTGCCTCACAGGGGACTGAAAAAGAGAGCCTAGTTCTACTTTAGAAAGGTTTCTGCAAATGGGCCCCGCGGCACCGCCTCCTCGGGATCCACGCTCGTACTTCGCTCATGATCAGATTTTGTCTCCTCTTTCTAATTGAACCTATGACCGCTCCAGATCGCATTTTGTCCGCCGGATAAAAACAGAAACGAAGCCAACTGATGAAGTTGCCCGCCGAGCACGATGAGCTAGGTGGAACCGAAGCGCGGGCAGCCTTCGGCATGCCGTTCCTCTTCAACGGGCCGCGCGAGAGGTCATCGCGGGCAGCCATCCGCGCTCCCCTTGGGCAGTGGGGCAAAACTCCTGCCGTCTCTCCCGCGGCGTTTTCGCCCTGCCCTGCCCCTCCCTCCCGCCTTCCCGGCGGCTGCGACCACATTTCGTGCACCACCAGAGTCGCCGAAGAAGGAGCCAGCGGCCATAGCCAGTGGCGGCGGCGCCCCTCGCCATGCACGTCGGGCGCGTCCCATCGCGCTGTGGTGCCGCCTAATCGATCGGCCCGACTGGATGGCGACCGGAGCGTAACCTGACGTTCTCGCGGGTGGCCCATATCGCGAGAAGAAAACAAAAGAGAGGAACCTTCCTCGGTCTCTCCACTCGCTGACAGTGCTGCGCGCACTCCCGGTGATAGGCGAAATGCAGTGTAATCGGCGCGTGCTGCTTCTGCTGTGCTATCTGGTGTTGGCTCCCCGCTCGAAGGCGTTGCTCTACATTCTTTGCACCGACTCGCCTTCTCGGCGTGCGAGGAGAAAGGAAGATCTGACGCTGGCTATCCCAGATATAGGGCGCCGGGCTCACGTCTACTCAAGTCACTTTTCACATTACCAGCGTCGGGCAAATCGGGCGACGCTTTTAGTTCGCGTGCTCCTTGTTCTCGGCGTCCGCACCTTTCTCTCCGGGCTGTTCCTGCAGGGGAAAAAAAACTATCTCGCGTCGCATGTAGCGTAGGCTGTAAAATTTTACGAGCGCAGCTCGGGCTTATCTGAAATATTTTCTTGCCGTTTTAACATCACCTAGTAATCCGAGGCTTAACGCTGTTAACTTCTGCACAAATCTTCCGATCGTGCACCATGTTTGCCTCAGGATGTATTGCTTGAGTAGCATCAGTTTCGCTGCTCTGTGGGGGCTCAAAAACATACCCTGAAGGCTTAGTGGAGGCAGTGGGTCTTTGCTGGTTTCCTTCAGTAAGTGTACAGTGTATGGATACCTTGTGCGCACCATGACGCATACCTTGATGCGTTGGGCCTTCGAATGGCCCTATCTCATTATATCACTTCCTCACCATTTGCCCTCAGTTTCATCTGGCCCAGAGTTGCCCTGTAACACAGATGGGAGGAGCCTTTACAGTTGTTTTCTTGTCCCCCCATAGTATCTGTCGCAGAGGTGCGGCTTATGTAGGAAGAAACACGTAGTTGGCATTAAAACGCTTATCACAGGATACCTTGGGCTTGAAGGCATATGTGCTGGTCTTCGCTTATTACGAGTTTTTCCTTTATTTATATTCTATTTAGACCCCGCGTGCATTTAATGCATATGTTTTTTACGGAATTAAAAAAAATTCATGACTTCTGTAGTCGAAGTGCTATTTGCTGCCATTGAGTACTCACAGTACGCCCACGTAGTCAACTTTTCAAGAACTGTGTAACAATAGGGGCGCTCTGAGCAGCCTTCCAAGTTGCAAAGGCCCTTAGTTGGGCTAGATGGTTACTGATTTCAGCACTAAAGGAGAGGACACACGACATATTTCGACATATAAGAGGGTATAACAGAGCCCATTGTGCAAATAATAGTAACTGCGATGATCTTAAGCGGGCTAGTTGGTTACTGCTTTTAGACAGCTTAATTAAATAGCGCAGAAAGAGACGGATATAAAAATAAGGACAGAACACACGCTAGTTGCTGGATGAGTTGTCTAAATCACCTTTTTGCTCCCAGCGTCCGAACAGCCTCCAAGTTTATTATTTGTCATTCTAATTTAAACTCGCATTCTGTCGTGCAAGTATTTAACTGGATATACCTCATAAGACGTTGTTGCATATCTATACGTAGGCCCAGAGGCCCGCAACAGAGAACATGGAGAACACTAGTAGAGGAAGGAATGTCGGACCTACGGCTGCCATATGTTTGTGTGCACGCAGGAACGCCATAACTTGAGAACTGCATTTAGATTAACACTGAAAAGCCACACTATTGGTCGGGCCTGACGAAGGTATATGTCATGGTCGCATTCCATTTGACATTGGTGCTTTATTTCTTACTCAATGACCGCAGCGGTGGCCCTTGTACATTGAGCATCCGCCTCGCATGCGGGAGGTGCGGGTTTCGATTCCCAGTGCTGCCGGGTGCCCACCGATGATACAATGGGTGCAAGCTTTCCCCTGACCTCGTGCTCGGCTTAAGTGGTGTGAAATGCTTGGAAAATGGGTCTTCGACCCCACCTTTTCTCGACAATCGACACCTTGTGTCATGGCGCTCTTTGGCCAAAGCTGCCCTGGCGCCATAAAAATTCATGATGATCATCATCACCATAATATTTTGCTCTGATTGCCGATCAGTGAGGCGAGACAATCATTCTCACGGGTGTTGTGCACGTAAACGTTGGTGCCTGTGTGACAACCGCGTATGCTTTTGAAAAACTGGAATTTTATGCAACACACTACACACGCACAAAAAAAAATTAAATACTCACAGGTAAATAAACTCGAGGAAATGTAACCTTATTGCGGACGCAGACGTCTTCCCGCCAGTAAGATCACAAAAAGACGCCTACGCCAAACTGAAACGCATACGCGTCCGTTGCACCTGTTCGGTAGCCGACCGACGATGAACTTTTGGATGCTAGTTCGCAACTCGGACAGGGGGGTGTTCTTTAACGCGCGCAGGAATCTCGATGGTGGAGCGTTTTTGCATGTATCCTTGATTCTATTCAAATGCGGCCTTCGAAGCTACGATCGACGCCGCGGCCTTCAAGTGAGAGAGGGAAGCTTACTTGTTGTTTAATTGCTGGTAGAAGTGAAGGCCGGCTTATGACAGCCGTAAATAATTGGTCTAGTTCTGCACATTTACCCGCATTTCTTTTTCGTTCAAGTGCTTTTTCCAATGTTGTAAGGGAGAGCGTTACGGACGTTCTACGGCGACATTCTCAACACTGTATGAAATGTCGTGGAAACTGTAAAGTCGCGTACCCTAAGGTGGCGTAAGCCTGCGAAGTATATCCTTGAGGTTCGCAGGCCGTTTTATAGGAGCGGGCCGCGTTCTGCGCTGGCTCGGCAATCCCGCATGCCGCTGACGACGCGCGCGCGCGGCGAGCGTCGAAGGTGAATTGGGGAGAAACAAAAGGGGGGGGGGGGGGGGGGGGGGTTGTCCCGCCGACACACCCCGCCGACTTTCCTTGCCGGGAGCGGAGTCGTGAGACCGACCGCTGAGCGTGCATGCGAGACACTGACCCAGAGCATTCCCCTGGGTCACTGCTGCGGGCAGCTTGTCTTGATCGCCGGCCGCGGTCAGCACCGCGTCACTGCTGCCGAACACGCGTACCGTGGAAGCCGCCCAACGTTGGCCGGGCCGATGAAATTGGGCATCGATCACGAACTGTCTGCGCTGGCCTGTGACGACGTGATAAGAGTCGTGCGTGTTTTCTGCCATGGTGCCGAGCGGAGCTCCGGTCTGCCCGAAAATAAGCCGGGTCCTTTCCTTTTCGATATCATCGACCCAGTTAGTCCCTCTGGAAAGAGGTAAGGAAGCACCACGGCGCTGCAGGTGCGGGCTTTCGAGAGATCGCGTCAATTCCCCGATCCCACGGCTTGCCTCCGCGTGCGTGAGGTTCCGATGGACGTGCGCACTGTTTGGCGTTCGCCCTCCGCGTTCGCTTTCCTCGCGCGCGCTTTGCGCCAGGAGAGGGGAAGAGAAAGTGTTGTCATTCAATCAAATCGTCGAAGCGTGTACAACGCAGTTGCACTATAGCGCATTGCTTTCGGCGACCCTGTTTCATTTTGTTGGAGGCTCTGCCTGAGTAATATGACTTATATTTAAAGCCGTTTTTTTTGGCATCTCCAGTCTCGTAAGCGGGAAGAAGAATACAAATCATTGCCAACCGTTTCTGCCTGTTGTCCAGTTTGCGGAACGCTCAGGTGGTGGCACTGATGATGAAAATGGGAGTGAATGGAGGTAGCAAATGCGTTGGTGCCTGCTTTGTTTGGTTACCTGTGTGGTTTGACCCATATTGGGAATTTTTCTTGCGTGCTATTCGCAGCTGGCAACTTCCTATTTGCTTACTTTCTTGGCATAATGATTGCAATAAAATTATTAGTTAGTTTTTTTTCTTCACTCGCAAAATTTTTATTTTCTCGCTACTTGCGCTTTCAGATTACTGATAAAGGCTGAAGGTCGGCTGCGGTTTATTTGTCATCGGTGATGGCTGCATACAGAACAGTCTGAAAAGCAAGAGCAGGCTATTGTTGATATTTCAATGCACATTAAGCAGTCACAAATCACGTAACAAATGGCTCAAGTTCTCGTTGCAGAATTTTACACTGCTCGTTGCGAAAAAAAAAACAATTATTACTGACACGATCTTCGCAACCATAATTTAATTGTGACTGTATTCGTTCGAGCCGTTCTCGCTTGTATACGAGCAGAGCCGCCGCGGTGGCTTAGTGGTTATGGCGCTCGGCTGCTGGCCCGAAAGACGCGGGTTCGATCCCGGGCGCAGCGATCGCATTTCGATGGAAGCGAAATGCTGGAGGCCCGTGTACTGTGCGGTATCAGTGCCCGTTAAAGAACCCCAGGTGGTAGAAATTTTCCGGAGCCCTCCACTACGGCGTCCCTCATAGCCTGAGGCGCTTTGGGACGTGGAACCCCATAAACTAAACCATCGTATTCGAGCACTGTGGAGACAAATGTTTTAGTTTGGCACAATTGCACCCGCTCGCTATGTTGCATGAGTAAACGACGACATTCTACGTCCATGAGATTTCTTGATTTCAGCAGCCACTCCTTGTGATAGAAAAGAAAAGACCATTAATGAGTGAAAATAAAAAAAATCCCGGATTATAAATCTCACAAGTGCTGTAGTACGTACTACATGAGCCAACACTATCTCGAGTTACATATCTTAGTCGTAGCTCTAAATAATTCCTGCCGCATCCACAGCGTTCGAGTAGCTTGCTTCCTGTGCAGGCCATCTTCGTTAATTCAATTAGTGTTGATCTGTTTCAATTGGCCACTGTCGACTGCATATTTTCAATGTACGGCTTCATCACGTATTATGCCATTCATGCAAACATGAATTACGCATTACAAGATAAAGCCGTTTTGTATGCGCACGAAAGTGCTACAGGTGCCGTAGCCTTGCGCGGGTGAACTATGTTCGGGTCGGTATTGTCCGCGTTTCCTTCTGCCACGGTTGAATACTCAAGGAACTATTCTGAATAGATTGCTTCAAAAGCCAGCGGAGCTGAAGGCTGTTTTCTGCGTAAGTTAAGATGAGAAAGGAAGAAAAATTTTCCGACATACGTTCGAGCGTACAAAGCCGTTCACCTGCACTTCTTCACATACGAGCGCCGAAACCAGACGGGGTAGATTGCGGGTGCCTTGTGTCTCTGTCTGTACCACCATGTTGGTCCCGGATTTTGAAGACCTATAGTGGAAGAACGCACGCATAACGAGCAAGACCAGCAGCATGTTTTCACCGTTCACACCTGTACACAGAAGAGCACACTAAGACACAAGACTCACGGGAGGACTTGCAGAGAGTTTGAGGTCCTCTATGCAGTGTTTTCAATCATGTGAGTATCGATAACTTTGGAGCCGCCACCGCGGACCGAGTAAATACAGTGCAGTTCTCTGCTAGTGTATTTGCGTTACATAGTGTTCGCCTGTACATGAGGCATGCTGTGTACAGTTACAGGCGTGTGTTCGCAGGCGTTGCTTTGAGAACATTGTTTTTACTGACGAATCTGATGGGTAGAGACAGTACTATACTCGTTCTTCATGCTTGAAGAGGCCACTATAGACGAACGAATTCTATTAGTTATTTTGGGGTCAGAACAGAAGAAAAAAAAAGAAAGAGCAGGGAAATTAGAGTGGCACAGAAAACACGACATGAGAACCGCTGCGTCTTTTTCATATAATCTTAACGACATTCAGGTTGGCAATGAGCCGATTAATCTGTCTGTGTCTACCTGAACAGAAACAGCGCTGCGGGCGGGCGGTGGCTGTAGTGCAGTGCTCCTGATCAGCTCGTGTATGTGCCGAAAGTTGTTCACTTTGCAATTAAGCTGTCCATTACCGCTCGATGATCGCGGTGATTGCAAGTGCTCGTAGCCCATACATTAGAGCCAGCCGCAAGTGGACGTGAGGGAAAGACGCCTGTAGTATAGGAGTTTCTACAGCTGTGCTATAGCGGGACTGATTGCGGGGAACTCGCGTCGACGCAATCCATATTCCTAAATCAGCTTCTGCCGCTTCTAGCAAGGTATCATGATGGAGGTGGGGGTGAAAGAAATGGGCGCTGTGCACCGCGAGAGGAGTTCTTAAGCACTGGGACCGAATCCGTAAAGATTTTATCGCTTGAGATCAGTTCAGGACTTGCCAGTGTCTTGGCGGCCCACCTCGTTGGCTATAGTGCATATCTCCTTCTGTCAGGAATTATGATCCTGTCGGAGGAAAACCATCTTAATTTCAGATTTTCGTAGGCATGCGTAGATAGCACGTAAAGAAATTAAACCGTCTCTGATGAATAATTATAGAATTTCTGTTGAGTCCTGATACCTTTCTCTACGTCATGAGTCTACAGCGTTTCCAAAATGTCAGTTGTTCTCCTTTTTGACTCATTACTCTATGAAGAGGTCATTATGTAAACAATTCAGCTTATTTTACGGCTTTTGATAGCGCTGATGCGCGCAAAATACGTGAACGGAAACGCATGCTTTCCAGAGGTATACACCGGCGGTCGCGTGAAACGATGAGGCGCAATTCTTAAAAGCAGTTTTTTGCGTTCATATTTTCTGCATGCCTGGCTTAAAACAGTTGTACGTGGTTTGTTGTAAAGGGTTCAAAACATAAGTTCCAGTCATTCGCAGCACATTGTATCCCAGCAATAACAGAGGCGGACAAAAAAACAAGCTGCGTAAACTTTTGTGTACGCCGTGACTGAAAGAGGCCGGCCGATGCTGGGGCCCCGTCTGTCCCGAACTGAACTTGCATATAAACGCGTTGTGAATGTGTCGCGCTGCCTTTGCGTGCACTGATCAGGTTTTCTGTAAACTCTTCTCTTGAAATGCCGTTTTTAAGTTGGAACTCGGAGCTCCCAAAACCTTATACTGAGGCGTAAAAAAAAAAAAGATGTGGGGGGCATGTTCAATGGTCGATCTAAAGTGTCTCATGCACATGGTGTCGACAGTTGCGCGTAGGTTGCTGAAGGACCACTTAATATGCGCAAAAACTTTGGGTTGCTGCGGCCTTGTCTATTTTCTAACGGAGAGCGTTGCTGTTGTAGCGTCCAGTGGGATATAGCAGGCGACTTAACCGTTTCCGTCTGCCCTCGCAGCGTGCCCAGGACGTCGGTCGCGTGACCACAGAAGTGCTGTCCTCGCTGTACGAGCCGTTCGCTTCCGTCCGGCCTGTCCTGCTTCGGCAAGCGGCCGAAGTCTGCTCGTGCAAGTATTTCGGCGACGTGCACCGGTTCAGGAGCCACTTCTTGGAGCCCGTCGCCCAGCTGCTGCAGCTCGTGAAAACCGAGGTCAGTGAACATATCTCTCGAAGTCGCGTCCGCGCGAGAGTCGACTGACCGATTCATCACCATTATATACTGGTAATATTAACTGGTGTTTTGAGCTCATTTTCATGATAACTATGCCCGTAGAGCTCTTTCAGGGCAAAAAAAAGCAACCAAAAACTGTGTGTATGTGCCCCTACAGCAGTGGAATAGTTACACTGACATCTAGCTGAGATTCCCTGTGCGGAGAGTTGTGCGACAGTGTTCTCATTTGCACCTGCGGGAAACTGCGGGTGTGAAATACTGCACACGTCGCTCTTTATTTTCCAATATAGGTCGGGTTGGCTTTTCGAGCAAGCTCAGCATCGCCTTTTTCTCTTTCTTTTTTTTTTTGCTGTTTTATGAAAGCAGGCGAAAGCGGCGCATGTCTACGTCCCGTGCGTTTGAACTTAAGGCGCTCGAACGGCATTCGATGCATTACACGTGAACGCGTTTAAACACGCCATGCATTCCGCGCGCATACATAGGAGTAGGGCTTGAAATGAACTGCGGCCTTCCTTTCGGATGACAAAGTAGGCCGTTTTGCGTGTGAGCGAGTCCTTGGTCAGAGCCGAAGAACAAAACCAAACAGATCTGCGCGTTAACAATAACAGTGAAACATATCGACCGGTCTGATCGATAGGTACCGAAACGTTTTCAATGCCGGGCCCTGGGAAGGGATCCTCGAGGTCCCCCCTGTGTGTATCCCCCGAAACTCATCGCAAGACGCAGACGCCGAGGGGTCCTCGAGATAGACGAGCTCGATTCGGTATTCGACCGTTGTTGGACAAGCCAGCAGCTAAGGGCGCTGATCTTTCTCTAACGCGCGGGCCGTTACTAGGCCAGATAACAAATTTCTGCGCGTGCCAGATTGGCATAGTTCACAACGAGCACACTCTTTCCAGCGGCGTTCGTGGACGAGATCGAAATGCGCTGCTCTTGGTTATTGTTTGCGGCTATTCGTTTTCCCTGCCCGGTTGGCACGCGGCGGGCGCGCAGCGATCCTTCTTGGAGGAAGGCCTGTGCGCAGAACTGGGCCGGGACTCATTTCGTGGCCGGCTTTTTGCTTACCGCGTCTCCCAGCGTGAGTTGGCGTTATGCAACAATTATATCGGCCACCGTTGAACGAAACAGAAAAAAAAACATTTTTTTTTGCGCTGCCAGCGAATCCGGGGCCGAATATACCTCGCAGCACCGCACCTTTCTTGACGTCCAGCGGTTTTGTTCTGGAGGAATCTCATTAAAATTTAAGCGCAGTCAGGCAGGAAATTGGAAACACACCACGCGCGTCGAAGCAACTGCTGCCTTAACTTGGTCGCTCACTATACGGCGGTGTTATTGCGTCTGTGACTTACTAGTTTTCAGTCCAAATGACAACGATAAAAAATACAAAGCGTTTGGTGAGAGATCGTGGCGTAGAGCAACGCGTAGGCGTGATGTCCTTCTTTTCTGAATTTTTTTTTCCTTTCCTGACCAGTCTCGGCATTTTCGAGGTACAACTAACGTCGTGTGTTTGAAGAAGCTGTGATGTATCGCCGATGACTTAAATATCACTGCTGAAACTGAAGAGGTGGCAGCTTCTGTGACGGATGCGGAGAACAGATTTAAGGTGCCTGAGAAGTTCGGGTTACGTAGCTAGCTGGAACGGTCTTCCCAGCTGGCGCAGGGGTTACGCTCCCTCGCGTAATCTTCAGTGGAGGCTCGACTGGTTCTGCTCATTAGTTTTACGCCGACGCTCGGCTAATCAGCGCCTAAGGTCGCTGATTACAATGAGGAAGCGGCGGTCCCTTTCTCACTTTCTTGCATCCCCGGCAACGGCCGGTCCGCCGTGTTGGAATAGCGACCGGTGCATTTGTATAATTATAGACCCCGGGTACACGTTCGGTCAAGCTGCTCCCGTTTTGGCTTCTCTCCTTCTCATCGTTTCGTATAACGCCTGGCGCCGTGTCGTCTAAGGAGACCGGTGTCCCGCTTCGCAGGATTGATCATCCTACTCCTCGCTGGACGCAGGCGTCTTCGGGCTCGCAACCGCGTGCCGCTAATCAACTTCCTCGATTACTGCCGGCTTAGTGGCGCGCTTGCGGATATGGCGATTGAGGCTAGGTGCATGTCTTCCTTCGCGCCATTGTTCGGCACTTCCTATATACACGGTGTCATATCACTGCCGTATCGCCGGCTGCAGTCCTTTCTAGCCTCCTGGCCGATTGCCCTGTTATTCATTACCGAAGCAGGAACTACCAAATCCTTAATGGAATAACGCTAAATATAAATTGCATTGCCCCCGCGCGTGTCGTTGTTTTCTGCCGAATGGCGACCAGCGCGTGGCCTAATTGAAATCGATACGCAGTTACGTCCTCGAATCGGACGCGGCGGCAATTTTATTCTTATGCTGCTCAAGTGGGTGGCGTGGCGTGGCCGAGTTTTCTATTATTTTTCTTTCTCTCGCAGAGAAAGTAGCGTGTTCTGTTTCAGGTTTTTTTTTTTTGGCATTATGAGGACCAGTATTTCTTGCGAAGTCATAGTTGAGGCGGTGAAAACTTTTGGGCTGCTTCGTTGCACAAAACTGACTAAACTCGGAAAGCAAGGCATAAGGCGCGAGCGAGAAAAAGCTGCAAAATGTTTCCGTTAGTGACCCAGGAGGCAGTGTAAATCGCCTGGCATTAAGGTGTCTCGATGTCGACGCTGCCCTGGCGTCGCGGCAACTTACCTGTGCCGTGGACGCTAACGACATCCATAACTAACACTTTAATTAAATCACAATAATGCACGTAATCTGAAAATTGCGATCCTTCATGTACGTGCTTCCCATCGCTTTTACACCGACTGATGTGAAGGCCACGCTTCCCATTTATGCGGCGTCGGATGTAGTTGGCGTAGCGCGCCAGGCGAAACGTGTCATGCTGGTTGGTCAAATAGGAGTGACGTCACGCAAGACTTCATAAAACGCACCTCGCTGATTGGTCACAATTTAGTGACGTCACGCATGGAGTCATGGCAGCACGCGATGGGTATTAGCCAGAATGCCAGTGACGTCGCTCGTGGCGGCACGATCCAGACTTTCACTATTGGTTAATCACCATACACATCCGGTC
>JARKHS020024380.1:0-25556 GCA_030143305.2 Amblyomma americanum | reverse complement strand
ATTAACAGCTTCCAGGACTTCCGTCTCCGTGAGTCCCTAACATGCAGAAACGCAACAAGTGCTTCAAATGACCAATTATGACAAAACTACGCGAAAACACGCAGGAGAATCCACTGCGACCACACAAATTAAAGGCTGTTCTCCCTTTAGGGCTAGCTTTTGCAATGAGTTACTCGTCAGCTCTCTGGCGGCTCAAACTTTTGGAAACAACGTGACTATCCGTACACTTCTGCGAGCACAAATGGAAGCACACGAAAAACAACTGCTTAGAAGGAACGCATGCAAGGGCGAACGAGTCGCATTCCCTCAGCAGTGCACCAAGTCCGCTTGCCTTGCCGGACTCCAGCGCAAGCAGGGAAGCTGGCCATGCTTTGTACCCCCCATCGCGGCTTGCCTTTCAGCGCACCAAAGGCAGTTTAACAACGGCGAGAACCACTTCGTAAACAAACATCGGCTCGGTGCACGCCAACCGAACTCAGAGCTGGACTCGATAGAGGCACACACGGACAAAGAATGAAGATGCAACACAGCGCTCTTCGTTCTTTGGCGCTGCGCTAGAGCACCACCATGATAAACCAACTCAGTCTGTGCCGCCCCGAATGCGAAAGAACGAGGCACAGTAACACAAAATGGCTTAGCGCTACTCGGGCATTTCGAGCCAATGCATTGTCGATAACAGAGTACAGCTTTACGGATCGCGGCCGATTAAGGCCAGGTACCACCGCAATGCTTCCCTGGCGTTATAAAGATTAGTCCGCGTCTTCGAGAGCATTGTTTTGGCCTTGCTCTGTCAGGCATTTCATCGCGGAGACCAAACAAATCACTGCTTTGCGTGTCCACACTCACAGGTGCAGTTATGTACGAACGCCACCTTTATAGAGTCTGCATCGTACGCTGTGAATAGCCGAGGCGGACAAGCGTCCGGACGCGCTCTTTCGTCCTCGAGTCCGTTCACTGCGAGCTACCTAGAGGCGGACGGCGCCGGCGCACAGGCGCTCGTACAGGCCCCGGTCGAGCGGCACGTATCGGCCGGAGTCCAGGAAGAAACAGGGGTCCCCGCACAGTTGGTCCAGGTGGTACTCCTGGCGCTGCAGGTCGCCCTTCTTGAGCTTGTACGTGGACGTGGTGTCGACGGCGCGCACGAGACGCACGAACAGCGGCACGGCGTATGCGGGCAGCTGGCTGCGCAGCGCGGCCAGCAGGGCGCCCAAGTCGGTGCTCCGCGCGGGGTCCCGGACGGCCAACATGCCGGCGCGGCCCTCTGCGCCCGGCAGAGAGACGCCGTAGGCGACGCAGTCGCTCAGCCCTAGCGCCTGCGCCGCGACGCCCTCCAGCTCGGCCGTGGAGACGTTCTCGCCCTTCCAGCGGAACGTGTCGCCCGTGCGGTCTCGGAAGTAGACGTAGCCCAGCTCGTCGGTGACCAGCAGGTCGCCAGAGGCGAACGCCACGTCGCCCTTGCGGAACACGTCGCGGTAGAGCTTCTTCTGCGTCGCCTCCTTGCTCACGTAGCCGTCGAACTGGTGCATGTGCGAGCGCTCAACCTTGCCCACCAGCTCGCCCACCTGTCCGGGCGCGCAGGCGAGACAGATGCCCTGCTTGTCGCGCAGCGGCAGCCCCGTGCTCTGGTCGACGCGCACCAGCTTGACCGGCAGCAGGCGCTCGCCCAGCGCGGGCCACAGCATGAACAGCACGGGGAAGAAGCCCACGGCGCCCGGCCGGTTGTCCGTGTTGACCAGGTTGGCGTTGCCCTCGGTGGCGCCGTACACCTCGCGCAGGTCGGCCAGCCCGAAGCGCTCGGCGAAGCGCCGCCACAGCTGCGGCCGCAGGCCGTTGCCAAACATGAGGCGCACGCGGTGCGCGCGGTCGTAGGGGCCCGGAGGCTGCGCGAGCAGGTAGCGGCACGTCTCGCCAATGTACTGCGCCACGGTGCAGCCAAGGCGCGCGCAGTCCTCCCAGAAGGCGGACGCCGAGAAGCGTGGCCGCAGCGCGGACGTGTTGCCGAACAGCAGCGTCTGCGAGAGCGCCAGCACGCCGGCGGCCACGTGGTACACGGGCAGACACACGTAGAGCACATCGTCGTCGCGCATGGGCATCATGTGGCGCACAGCGCTGGCCATGCTGAAGAAGCGCCGCTGCTTGATGATGGCCGCCTTGGGCAGGCCCGTGGTGCCCGACGTGTAGATGTACAGCAGCCGGTCGTCCATGCCGCCGCGGTAGGGGGGCGCGCGGGGCTCCTGCCCCAGCAGGGGTTCCAGCCAGGTCACCGGCGCGCCCAGGTCTCGGACGTCGGCGTCGAGGCAGACGTAGAGCGGCTCGGTGCCCAGCTTCTCGGCGACCAGGGGCCGCGCGTCGCGCAGTGGCTCCAGCAGCGCGTGCGTGAACACCACGGCGCGGCTGCGCACGCACGAGATGCAGTGGGCCAGCGAGGCCTGCTTGAGGTTGTAGTTGATGAGCGCAGACACGACGCCCAGCTTGGAGAGGCCGAGCCACAGCATGACGGCCTCGGGCCGAGACTCGGCCAGCAGGGCCACCTCGTCGCCCGGCCGCAGTCCGAGCGCCGCGAACGCAGCCGCCACGCGCTCCGAGTAGTCGTGCACTTGCGCGAAGGTCCAGGCGCGCTGCGTCGTCACCAGGCAGGGCTTGTCCGGCTGCCGGCGCGCCAGCGACGAGAACACGCGCGCCACGGTGGTGTCCTCGGCCACCCGCCGGTGCATGTACCAGTTGAGGCGAAAGTATCCCACGGCCGCACGCACATCCCGGGGCGCGGTGCGCGCGAGCAGCCGCAGCGTGCGCCAGCCGCCCGTGGCCAGGTAGGCGACGGCCAAAAGGAGCGCCGCGGTGCCGAACGACCAGAGCGTGCCGGCCACCCCGAACAGGCCGAGCAGCAGCGCCGACTTGGACGACGACATCGCCACACTGGCTCCCAGCGGACGGCGCCCCGCGCGCGCTCCGGCGACCTACTTTTATTCCCCCTCCAACGGGAAAGTTGTCCGCTGCCGCCATCTGGTGCTCGGCTGCGCAGGCAGCGCGTCACGGGGCCGCGCCAGATACCGCCGGGTCGGCCGGTCGTCTCTCCGCGTTGACCAGCATTGACCACGAGGTCACTGCTCGCCGGCAGCGTAACAGTTTGCACCATCCGTGGATTTCCACGCCAGAATGCGACCTCCCCCGCAAACACTCGGTGCACGGCGCAAGTGTCAACCACGAAGCCACACGAGTTCGCACAGCGCACGCGTTTCACTCACAAACGGCGGGCTTAACTCTGTCACGAGTCTCAACAGCACCGATGGTCGGCTCTTCAATGCACGCACGCGAGGTACGATGGCAGCTGCAACGGATCACCCTATCTCGCTAAATCAGCAAGTGCGAAAGGAGGCGCGCTGAATGAAGCTCAAGACAGAGGCGTGCTCCTTGTGAAAATTAGTTGTGAAGGTAATGACAAATAATTTTCTGCACTATGCAGTACAACTGCCTAAATCTAGAAGTGAATATGCACCAGCACAACAGTCAGCCAGAAACATTGCATCATAAGCAAGGAAGCTCTGCATAAAAAAATGCAACTTACCAATACTGCAGGGATGGTGAGGACTCCTCAACTTTCATTACATGCGCTGGAACAGAACAGCAATGTGTTTTTTTAGCCAGCAAAACAAAATGGTGGGTTTAGCTTAACAAGTGAAGGTCACTCATATCCATAAATCTACCTCTCATACTACACATAAACAGTACTCTGATATCATGCATGCATATATCTATATATATATATATATATATATATATATATATATATATATATATATATATATATATGCATACTTAGAAGTGAATTTCACAATGCTAACTCGCCCTCTCAACCGATTAAGCTCACCCACTGCGCAATGACATTAAGGTCTAGGCAACTGTCAAATAATGCTCATGACAAGCCAATCAGCAAATGGTATCTACAAGCCACGTGACCAAGTTTTTAGGACTTTGCTCCCATAAGCAACTTGCACTCTTCCCAAGGAAACTCAGCGCTCAAGCATGAGCAGTTTTTAAAGCGGAAATGCATTTGAGGGCTTGCACGGCAGATTTTCACCCACTTTTGCTTGGTGCACTGCTTGGTGCTAACACGCTGGCACTGCACTCAAGAATTCACCTGGATAACAATGTCAACCACAAATGTCTTTGAAGGCTTAAACTGTATGCATCGCTGTGTAGGTTATACACATTATCTAGGCTAGCTTGGAACAGGAATAAGTAGCAGGGAAAGAGAGATGGCCTCCAAAGAATACAAATGCTTCTATGGGCAAGCGGTGCAAATGCATTACCGAAGCAGTTGCAGCCACCATATCGTGTGTATCTGCAAAGTTTTAATGATCCCCGCACATTTCAAAGCAGGGGAAGGTTCTAGCAAGGGAGGGGACAACCAAACATTGAAAAAAAAAAATTCTGCACATGCAAACTGCACTGGTTGATATATTTTACACCCAAGAAAGTTCATGACAAGCATTGTGTAAAGCGGACTAACCACCAACCATCCCTGCCAAGGGTTCCCCAAAAATCCACTTCTGCTTCAAATTCACAAACGAATGCCAAAACAGACCAAGCATTCACTTTCTGGAGGCTGAACAACTCTAAACTTACTCGCCTGGATTGTGGAAACAATACAGGCAGCATACCTCTTTATTGTAAGATTTAGAAAATATGCACAAAGCTATACCACAGTGTCACAACAGTTGGCATTACATTCTATAGCATCATTTTAATAATCAATGGCTGCAATTCATTAGCAAAACAGAAACCTGTTAAAATAAGTCCACATAACGTAAAACACCCAACAACCGTAATGGAAGCACTGGTCAAGGTGAAATTCCCAAAGTTCATGTGAAAAAAAAAAAAACACTATATCATGAAGAAGGAGATGATGTTGATGAATGTTAAAGGAGCAGGCACCAAATTTTTTGAATATTTTTTTTTGGAGTGATGCGCTAGGCAGTGGTATCCATGAGTCATGACGTGAAATTGACTTACGGCAGTCGAATGATTTACAATTGCATTTTTTTCTCGTATTGTTCGGTTTCGGTTTCAAAAGCCAGATGACAGCTGTGACACACAAGACTTGGTCAGGTCATGTGAGGCATGCAATAACAGATATAATAGCTGCTGATTCATTTTTTGCCATTCCAACTCTTCAGCACGCTTGCGTAAGAGTTGATGTGAATTAAAACGAATAAAGCAGTGGCCATAGTGCAGTTTTTGCATGCCCCACAAGACCTGAACGCATCTTGTAAATCATAGCCATTGTTTCGTTGCTGAAACCAAAACAGCATGAATTAAAAAAAATTGAATTTTAAAATATTTACCACTTGTTGGCGCAATCCACGTGGCTGTCTATGTTTTATAACACACTGCGCATCATTCCAAAGAAAGAAAGCAAATAAAAATTGGTGTCTCCACTCCTTTAACGGTGCAAGCGCGGCTAAAGCTAGGCTTGCACCGTTAAAAGGCGACTCGGGCTATGAAGGACGCCACAGCGAAGGGCTCTGGAAATTTCGACCACCTAGGGTTATTTAATGTGGAGTGACGTTGCACAGTACACGGGCCTCTCGAGTTTCGCCTCCATCAAAATTCAACCACCGCAGCCGGGATCACACAAGGTACGGTCAAAGACCCATTTCTCAAAGATTTGGCACCGGACAAGCCGAGACCAGGCCAGGGGAAAGTTTGTACCCATTGTATCATTGGTGGGTACCCGGCGGCACTGAGGATCGAACCCCACATCTCCCGCATGCAAGGCGGATGCTCACACCACTAGGCCACTGCTGCGGTCCTATATATTTCATGAAGAATTAAGACAAACAACTTCCAGTAAATACCTGGATGGTGCTCACTGAAGCAAGAAATAATTCCTTGTAGTACTTGCTGTGCCTAAATTCAGGCTATAGACAACAGCTACCCTCATCGAGGTAATATTGTTGTGCAATGCAAAAGCCCTTCTTTGCTTTATCACAAACGCCGGTCAAAAAGAACCAATGTAACAAATGAAAACATATTTGGAACCTATTGAAATCCAAATGGCTCAATTTGCTTCTATTTATGCTTCTGACAGTTCCAACTGGTCTTTCCTTGACTGGGACAACAGAAGACTCAAACTGTCTCTAACTGTACAGTCAGAGCCTCAATGCGCTGTTTGTATTCTGTAACTGTACACTAATTTGCGGGCAACTCATGAAGAGAGCGGTTGGGCAGCCTTATTTACACCACTCATTGAAACCTTGTAGTTCCATGTAGTTTGCCACAGAAAAATTACAACATAAGAAGAAGGGGGGTGGGGGGTCTTCCTTAAATCTGCCCCTGCGCCTGCTGCTCACCGAACTTTCAATTTTAATTCTAAACTGGCCGTGAACAAACATGCCAGTATTGCACCAATTTTTTTTTAAGTTTTTCAATTAAGCTGTCATCACTAGCGGTTGTGTGCAAGCATTGTGAGTATACTTAAATGGATTCCACAGAAATTCCACTCTGCATTGAACTGCACTATGTGCAAACATTAGCGAAATGCTGTTTTCCTGTCAAGTGATATGGCAATGCGGCTAATCTGTAAATTTTAATGAGTTTAACAAGGACATTGCTGCCTCACAGCAGTTGGCCAAGTTGAAAGTATGTGAAAAACAAAAAATGTCAGCAGAGAAACTTACAACTGCCTACATGTGAGAGGGCGTAAGCCCGCCCAATAACTTTGTGAACGCAGCCATCGCATGCTGCAGCATGATGTAACCTGATGCCATGCAACTGGTAATTCTACTTCTGCATGGCTCTACATAGCCGATGCCGCGATGCCACCGCACCCCTTCTGATCTGCGTGCTAACTTCGTGAAGGGAGTCACTGCCGTACTGCAGCCCACGCTCTACCTTAAGGGTATGACGTGATAGCTAACGAGTTTAATGCTCATATAGGCAGATTTGTCTTTTCTATTTAGCATTCATAGATCCCTGGGAGTCTTCGTACCACTCCTGGCACCGTGGTGCAGCTGTTAAGCGGTGTGCCAACGCCCTGGGACCTGGCACGTAGACAAATTTTTTTTCAGGAGGGGCCAATGGCAGTTGTTTAGCGCAAAGCCCCCAGGGAGTGGGGGCAGGGCCCATGCCTAACAAGAACACTGCAGGGAGGGGGGGGGGGGGGGCAGGCCCCGTTTGGATACATGCCTGCCTGGGATGGCAGGTGCTGCAACTGGTGGAATTAGTGCCACCACACCTGCCAGGTTGCATGAGGACACCACCTTTTATGGGCACCATGGAGTATCACCGCGCGCACACACACACGCACAGAGAAAGAGAAGACTGATTTTCGCACAATGGAGCAAGTAAAGCTTACACCTTAAAAAGTTCAACGCCTGAAAATGCCCTGAGCAAGGCGTGAATTCATGCAGGTTTCGGGTACTGTTTCAAGAAGGCTAAAGGCTCTTAATATTAAAAAAAACACACACATAGAAGTGGCATATCCGTAGGAAATACATCTGCAAAAAAACTTGTACAGTGCAGAAAAACAGAAGTAGATGATAAAATGTCTTAGTTCAATAGCCAACCCAGGAAGTGCGTAACTGCAAACAGAGCTTAGGACATATTACATTTGCATAAAAATAACTATGCTACATGCCGCTTATCATCCCAAAGCTACACCTGTGTTAGGAAATGTGCAGAAATGGAGGGCTCCAGATTAATTTCGACCACCGTGTATTCCATAATCCGCACTGACATCACAAGCACGTAGGCATTTTCACATTTTGCACAAATTGAAATTGGCTGCCAAAGCCAGGATATGATCCCGCAATCTTGGGCTAATGGAACAAAAACAGGCATCTTTGACATAAGCGAAATGCAGTGGTGCTGCTTTTGCTGGCTCCGGGTAACAGTTAGGGTTACGCCTCATCAGAATACATGCAAACAAAAGTTTTCAAAGTTTCAAACACCATGATACACTCTGGCTAGGGGTGCTTGGCAATAGTGCAGGAAACAAAAACACATGAAAACAAAATTGTTCTTGTTTCATAGGGTACGCAAGGAGGCGGCCATCCGTTAACAGTTGGCAAGTACTTTGAAGAAGAGCGTGACAAATTGTGCAACATTTAGAAGCCAATATCTTTTCAAAACATCACAATAGATATGTGTAATGATACAGGAATAACCTCAACAAGTGCTCGATCAACTCAGTGCCTCTACGCATCATCACACAAGCTTCTCATGAGGTAGGGCATGCTGCCCCATGTGCAGCATTTACTCACTAATACAGTTCAAACTAGATAGCCTGGAAAACTTTAAACGGAAAAGCATTCTCAAACCCAATGATTTGGTTTGGTTTTATGGGGTCTAATGTGCCAAAGCGACTCAGGCTATGAGGGACACCGCCGTGGAGGGCTCCATACAATTTCGACCACCTGTTCCAAAATTAGAACATATGAAACTACATTTTTTATTTACCTTCAAAATACACCCTTATTCTAAATTTTTAATTTTGCATACTGCATTATGGTTGTGGAAAACATCACAACTAATATTTATTGTTAATCCATTTAAAGAATTTTGATTATCACTTGGAAGCGGCCATATTTTGGGCCTTGTCACAGTCAAGTGCCTGTGGAGCCCTTTCACTGGAAAACAAATGTTTAAATAAACACACAAAGCAAAAGTAATCACAAATGTCCCTGCGGATGCTCGGGAAACTGCAGTGTCGCAATTCTCCATCATCTGCTTGTTGCAGATGACCCTGCAGGGCAGCATGTCTGTGTATATACAGGTTGCCAGGTTTCCACAACCATATTATCTTATCCACATTAACATACTCATTTGTGGCACAACACATCTGTACAAATTCATTTCAAGTCGCTGAATATTCTCCATTGCTAAATGAATCTGTCTATTTGCGCAAAGTGCCAATTTTTTTGCTTATTTCCCCTTTCTTGCAATGCTGCACAATTTCCTCAGTTATGCTAGTATTTATATTTTTATATTGTAGGACTTCTAACCTGCAAACCTGTCACCTCTGCGCCCTGCTACAGTAATTGCCTGGCATTCTAGGGCTAGTCAAGTCACCTATGAGCAGCTTTGTTTCCTTCTCTTCTAACAACCTAGAACAATTTTGTAGGTGAAAACAAACCTTTCATTTGTTCTTGGCAATTTTTAACCAAAGCTGCCCTTCCAACTAAAAAGAACCTTGTGGACAAATTACAAACAGATTACCGCATTCTAACAAAAACGGAGCTTTTAAAAGCTCAAAAAAGTGAAAGTCGGGCGTCACCACCACTGGCTGATTTCGAAAGCACACTGCCGTGCAGAGGGATGGGACTGCACAAAGTCATTTTGGAGCAAGTAAAATCATGTTTCGGAGCAATATGGCTCAGGCAAATTTGCATATTGGAGCAGTTTAGCGCAGCCAAAATTACACTTTGGAGCTTCTTCGAGCAAACTAAATTTCATTTTCGAGCAATCTGAAGCAGATAAAATTTCATTTTGAAGCAGTTTGTATAATAATTGCTGGGGTTTTATGTGTCAAAACAACTTTATGATTATGAGGCATGCAGTAGTGAGAGTTCTTTAATATGAACTGACATCGCACAATACATGCCTCTGTAGCACTTCACCTCTATCAAAATGCGACCACCTCGACCGGGATCGAACCCGTGTGTTTCAGGTCAGCAGGTGAGCACCGTAAGCACTGTACCATTGTGGCAGCATTTTTATCTAAATTTCAGTTCAGTAATCAAACATGGAAGCTCGCTTTGAACCCACAAAAAAAATTTGTGAATAAACCGATACGAACACTGTACATCAGCTCAATTTTGAAGCAGATATACCCCACACTGAAACCACCTAATGAATGCAAATTTCAGTAACAGGCACTTTAAGTTTTATAACAGTGGTAGCAGTCATAAAAAAGTATAGTCTGCAGCAATGAATCTGATATTTCGAAATGCTGGCTAATACATTTGTTTATCAATTCATTTTCCTTTCATGACTCACCAGTGTTGGTGAAACACCTGAACGGCAACATGGCACAGGCTTTCCCGTAAACCCGAAAACATTGGTGGTGCTACCATTGAACTATACATCGCCGCACCGACACTTATGACGGGCGAAAATGCTCCCAAATGTGTGGTTCGATCGACACGGTAACATAATTTGAGTCATTGCAGACCCAGAGAACGGCAATCGACCACGGGCTGGTAAACGTAAAACTGTTCCAATCTATCTTTATTCTAAATCCGCCATGCCCTCAGAATCAACATGGCTCAGCGCCCCATTAACACCAAGTTTGCTCACAACGCTTTCAGCATCCCTAATGTTTTGTGCGTAAGTTATGGAACGCCGCGCACTTGGCCACACTGCTCAGCCTATTCAGTTCCTCGGCGTCGGCAGCAACGGCAGCCGAGACACAGGAGTGGCCGCGCGCATGCCACCACTTGCTGGAAGCGCCTAAAAGAGCGTTAAAAATATTAGAAACTGTGCGGGAGGTGCCCATCGCGCAGAAGATGTACGGCTGCATTTTCTTTTCGAAAAACTAATGATCACGCTGTTCGCAACCACTGCCGGAGCAAAGATGCCAATATCGTTCTGGCCATTCTGGCGCAACGTGGCTAATTTTTGCCTCTTCTCTGTGGTTGGTGCAATTTGGCGCAGTTTTTTCCGCAAGTTGAGTTTGTATCAAAATGGCACACAATTGGAGGAAGAGTCCCACCCCTGCAGTGCATTGACACAGTTTTTCTGAGTGCGATCCCAGAGGCTAGGCTACGCTGCCATTGCCTTCAAAACTATCATCACGGAGTTCTTTTCAGTGTAGGCATGCAGAGTTTCAATCAAGTAACAAGAAAATTTTTCCCCCAATTTTCTCGGCAACAAATGCTACCAGACAGACATTGACATACCCAGAAAGAGCCACAGAATCAATTTTTACTAAGAATAAAAAGTGGTGGAGTTGTCTCCAGTATCCTTTTAAAAAGCCACCACCAAGATTATGTTTCTGTCGATTGACTAAATGAAGAGTGTTTCACGCGGATTTGAAAAAAATAGCAACTGTTCGGTATAATCATGGCAATAAACAAAATTTAGTTATAATATGGATGGACTATTAGTTAAACCTACAAAACCACCTGCTGATATAATTGTACCTGCACCACTGTATGCTTGCAACCTATCGCTTTCACTTCTTATTTTTTCCATCATCGTCACCATCAGCTTGACTATGTCCACTACAGGGCAAAGGCCTCTCCCATGTTTCTCCAATTAACCCTGTGCTTTTCCAGTTGCGGCCACCGTATCCCCGCAAACTTCTTAATCTCATCCGCCCACCTGACTTTCTGTCACCTCTGATACGCTTACCTTCTCCTGGAATCTACTCCGTTACCCTTAAGGACCAGCGGTTATCGTTCATAGAAGGCTGTGGCCAAGTACTACACCAGGGTGGCAAAATCCTGTTCTAGTGAGGGAGTGCATTGTCAGTTCTGGTCAGCGAGATCAGGCCGCACCCCGGGCCTGGTCATGCAATTCCATCAACACGCGGAGTTTTTTTTTTCAAACCCGGCGGAGAATTGCGAGGCACCGGGATTCGAACCCTGGTCCTCTTGCACGCGAGGTGGATGCTCTACCTCTAGCAGTTTAAAACTGAAAAATGCAGCTGTTATTCACAAGCGTGGTTCCAAACACAATAAGCGCAATTGCTTACTTATATTTATACCCCAAATTTTTTTTAACTAAAAAAAAAATCCATTCAAAAGTTCGGAATCCTATCTTAATTTTCTGCTTTCGAAGTCAAAGTTTGGCTTTTGTCATGAACTATCTGCTGAACCCAGGTCACTCAAATTGAATAAGTTCAACTTAAAAAAAAATGAAAAACTATTCACTTTGAATGCTTGTTGACTTTAGCAAATGTTTTAGCAGGGTAAATCATGATATTCTCCCAGGTAAATTAAACAAACATGACATTAGAGCAACCCACTACTGGTATAAAAGGGACACTGAGGACAAATTAATGCCGACCTGTATCAAAAGACTGCAATATACTAATATAAGGAGACCACTCTGACCCAAAACAGCTTTTATAAGCTGGAAAAAAAAATACAGGTGTTGCCATCACCAGCCGATTTCACATGTAAATTGCATACACGACAATTTTTGCGTGGATCCCACTGGCTATGCTACACCGCCATTAACGTTAAAATGGCGGCAACCAGTCCTTTTCAGTGTGGACATCATAAGTTTGAATCGAGTGGTGGGAAAACTTCCAAAATTTAATTTTCTCACTCATAAATGGTTTTTTGCCGCCGAATGAACGTTAACATACTCAGACACAGCCAGATCAATTTTTAGTAAGAACAAAAATTGGATGGAGCAGTCCTCAGTGTCCCTTTAGAATGGCACCTAGAAGACTGCCAATAGTACATGACAGTGTATACAGCTTGTTCGGTCAAAAAGCCGTTGGCGTAGCGGTAGTCTGCATCGCGTGTAAGAAATAATCGGGGGCTGCATAAAAAAAATTATCATGTAAGGGTGTTTATTCTAAGCGCAGGTCGGTTGGCATTGGTCAAACAGCGACACGACGGGCACACTCACAAGCGTCACTCGAAATCCCAGCTGTACTTCGTCTACCTCTTCGCTGCGCTGCTTGAACTCCTGCCGGTCGGTCCCATTACAGTTACTTCCCCGCAGAAAAAGGAGCCATCCTAGCGACTTATGGGGAGGAAAGCATGGGCGGATCATAATAAGGTCTGAGGCGCTCAATGTGCACAGTTTCGTGCCCCTGGCGACGGTGGTCCGAAGAGGGGGCGAGCGGCTCAAAAATGTAATCCACAGGAGAAGTTTGTTGCACAACACGGCAAGGTCCGTGATAGCGAGAAAGCAGTTTCGTGGCGAGGCTGGGAGTGGAGGAAGGCACCCAGAGCCAAACAAGGGCGCCAGATGGGTATGACGCGGGAGGGTCCGAGGAATCCCGACGGTGCTTCTGATGGCACTAGAGCTGTGTAGTGAAAGAGCCGGCAAGTTGCCGGCATTCTTCGGCATACAGGTGAGCTTCAGAAAGTGATGTGGTCTCGGAAGGCTCAGGGCGATAGGGAAGGATGGTGTTCATGGTGGATGTAGGCTTCCAGCCATATAAGAGAAAGAAAGGAGAAAACCCCGTCGTTGTCTGCGTAGCCGTATTATACGCGTACGTGACGAAAGGGAGCACTTGGTCCCAGTTGGAGAGGGCGGAGTCAACGTACATGGTGAGCATGTCACCGAGTGTACGGTTGAACCGCTCAGTCATGCCGTTGGTCCCCCGCACCTCCACCAAGTGTAAGGGTGTTTATTCGAAGCGCAGGTCGGTTGGCGTTGGTCGAACGGCGACACGACGGGCACACTCACAGGCATCACTCGAAATCCCAGCTGCACTTCGTCTAGCTTTTCGCTGCGCTGCTTGAACTCCTGCCGGTCGGTCCCATTACAATCATGGTAATTTGTGGTTCTAATGATTGATGATTTATTGGTGTGTGATAGGTGATGACGAGTTAATGAAATCATTGATTAATTTAGGAAATGAAAAAATTTGAAAAAAGGGGGTTCAAAGGTGTCAAAATAATCGGAATGAAAAGCCAATGCTTGATGAAGCAAATTAAAAAAATATAGAGTGCATAATGATCAATTAATTGAATTTTTTTAATGAGAAATGTGTTTAAAGGTGTCAAACTGCTCAGAATAGAAAACCAATGTTTGCTGATGCTAAGTATTGGAGTATATCAACGTCCTAATAAAGGAATCTTGTAAAAAAAATTCTAAACAGTCGCATCAGCATCAGACGATGCAACAAACGGCGCACGCTATCGCGTCAACTCATAAGTGCAGCATAGGAGTCCTCAAAAGTTTTTTCATTAACACTGGTGGTCACACTTCTTTGTTCTGCCAAATGTGGCATGCCACTAGGAAGTACTTTAGGTCCTTTTTTTGTTCAATGCTAGCTCAATGACAAGTACATCATACAGAGTTACCATATTTACTCGCATAATGAGCACACTCCCTACTTTGGCTGTCAAAAAGCACAATTTTCCTTAATATTTTAATCCACGTAATGAATGCACCGCCGAATTTTTAATACAATTTTTTTAAGCGCAAAGAAATATGGTACAGCCGAACCTCAATATAACAAATTCATACTAGCACCATAAAATTTGTTAAAATGAGAATTTCATTAAATCTTTATTACAATGTTTCAGCCGTCCAAATAAAGTGAGATTCTTGAACACTCCTAGTAGATGGCACCTTGAGAATTGCATGATAGCAATAGGGTTGATCCGAATTCCGCAATGATACAAATTTTAATAATGTCCCAGCCAGGGGTCGTAATATAAGTACGTTGCAGTTCAAGATGATTCGAACAATTTCTCAACTCATGGCAGAAGATACTAACACGCAAAACACAAGGCGCCTGCCAGCAAGAGCCTGGTGATGATGATGCCATTCAAAAGGAACTACTTGGCAACATATCAAGAGAACAAAGGTCCAAACAAGCATTGTGGTCTTTTCCAGCTCAAAATAACTGACCACCCTCCCAAATAACACCCTCCCCCACACCAAGCGGCGCTCGTGCTGATTCTTCGTGTATTTCTACGCAGGATGGTGAAAACTGTTTTGATGCTTTGCGAGCAGTGCTTGCTTGCCTTTTCTTCCCTTTGCTGCAAATCCGCTGCCAATGTGTTCAAATTTTTTTGCTGCTGACTTGGCGAAATTAGTTTTGAAAGAGACTGTTTCATTATGCCCACTAATGTATGCTTGTCGTGCAACAAAGGGCTCCCAGTGACCGGGTTCCTGAAGTGCACGGAGTACAATCATGGTTACCACACTAAAAAATGCTCTGGCGTGACCAAAGTGATGTTAAAATCAAAGAAAGATTCGCAAAATGAGTTGTGGAAGTATGTTGTTTGTAGTACTACAAGACTGCGTGGAGGCAGCACTATGAAATCAAGCCACGCGCTTGATGTTCAAACCACTCCTGTCAACACTATCACTAAGCTAGAGTCACTGGGGCCCCTGTTGCAAGTTGACAACATTGAACCTTCTATTCTAAATACGATGAAATTCTCACAATCACGAAGAGGCAAGACCAGGAACTTCAGCAATCAATAACTGAGCAGAACAAATATGAAAGGAAGAGCAATACCACAGATATTGCCAATCTTCGTGCAACTGTTGAAGAGTTGGAAAGACGAGGAACGTGCGTGAACCTTGAGATTCATGGGCTCCCAAAAACAGATTATGCAGATGATATGCAGTCAGCATAGAACAAATACGATGAATTTTGCGTTTTTCTGAAAGAACTGAACACCGCATTCATAACTACCATATTGACAGAAACATGGTTTGCAAATGACAATGATGTGTTTAATCTCTAAGGGTACAGCAGTACTTTAAGTAGGAAAACAAAAAGAGGTGGCAGCGTTTGCTTATATTTGAAAGAAGGAATAAGTTACGAAAACAGTAGAGTTTTCTCAGTCTGAGCCCAACTCAGAAATGGTTAATGTGAAATTGGGAAGCATTATTCTTGTCATCCTTTACAGACCTCCTGATGTTTGTGCTGAAAGGTTTTTACTGCTACTATAATCCGTTTCATACATAGCAGGCACCGCTGCCAAAGCTAGCGCACCTGTACGCGCAGGCTAAGCGTGTGCCCAAAAACTAGTTTGCCATACAATCACAATGACCATAGACATATTTCGTTGTGGAAAATCTCAAAAACAGTGAATGCTAGCCTCCTGCACTTCGATTTACCTCTTGCCACATTTTGGTCCTGCTACACACCGAAACTAAAGAAGTAAGAATGACATCTGGCAGTATGATAAGCGGTAGGTAGGGAGAATCGCTCTTACTCTATCCGCACCTAAAAAGTAGTTCACACACGGTGAGAATTATAGCAAGAGGGCCTGAACACTAAGCGTCGTGTCACAGCTTTGAGCGTGATTCAGTGCTACCACAACGTTTTATACCACTCTTTGTTTTCGTGCAAACACTCACAGAGACTTCGAGAAGAACAAATGATATGTGGCGGAGTAATACAGTTTTGCGGATTCACTACTTCCGTAGCCTCCGCAGCGTTGCCTGCTATGTATGAAATGGAGTATAGCTGAACTCTTTTCATTTGTCTTGACCCATAAATATACATTAGTGCTTGGCAGAGACATCAATATCAATATACCGCAGAGAACTTTCAAACAAACTATCCATGCTGTTTAACTCATATTTCCTAACTAATATGCTCACTGTTCCTACATGCATAATTTCGAACACTGCTACACATACTGACTTTTTTTTTGACAAACTTGCCAGAAGACAGTGTGTGTGCAGGTACAATTGCAGTATCAGTGACCATTTGCCCATGAATCTAATTGCAGGGAAGCAAAAAGGGGTTTGGGTATAAATCTATACCATCCACCTTTGCTCAGGGCATAAATACAGACACTTTATGTCGGCTTAGGGACAAAATTAGTCACAAATTGAGACATTGCAGTCTCATCTTCCGCAGAAACCGTGCATAATAGCTTTATTGAAGTATTAAGCTCCCCATATAAAAAACATTTTCCTTACAAGAAGGCTGTAAAAGCGAGACACGCACGTAAACCGTGGATGATGCCACACTGGTAGAAATTGATAAATAAAAGAATAAACTGTACAACACATTTATGAAAAACCGAAATCTGGATGCCTTATAGGCATTTAAAAAATACAGAAATCAGCTAAACAAAAGTTGCTAAATGCAACTACTTGTGAAACATGTTTGATGGTGACAAGGATACTAAACATTTATGGCAACTGCTTTCTTCAGTTACCAGACTACCTATCTGACCAGACTACGGATCTGACACGACTACGGATCTGACACGACTACCGTAACCAGACTACAGATCTGAAAGAGTTAACTATAAACAACAAAGCATTAAACTGAGAAACGTTAGCAAGTGTTTTCAATGAATATTTCACACCTCTTCCTCAGAGTTCTCACAATCCCGTTAAGGGCACAGGGTAAGGTAAAATTAGAAAAAAATCGGTTTTTTTTTCTTTTGGAATTTTAGAAGTTCAATTCTTTCTACACATGTTCCATGATCGCACTTTCCTCAGAAAGCCATATTTACGGCTGAAAAACGCTTTTTCCGAAACCAAGTAGTGAGCGGCCACGCCCCCTTTCAGGATTAACGTCAATTTTTTCAACCAAAAAGTCCACCACCTGATTTCAAAACTTGTCTGAAATCAGCTACATATAAAAAATTGTCTGGCAACTATTGTACAGCTCCTCTTTTTTAGCCAAGACAATCCTGAGACGCTTTGCACGTTTTTTCCACGTTTCTGCAACCTTCATGCAGCTGCGTCCGAGTGCTATCCCTTTCGATCAGTATTGTAAATTGTGCCGGTGTTGGTTGCTGCTGATAAGTTGAGATGCCCAGGGCAAAGAAGGCCTTCGTCAGGCGTGAATTTCCCGGCAACCGCTACGCTCATCGTGAAAAAGCAAAAGGATGTCCACGACCGAATGAGATCCCGAACGCCGAACGCGCCAGCTCCTCGACATCGAAGCTTTCAAGATTTTCTCTGTGCTTCCAGGAAGAGGATGTGCTACAGAGCAGCAGCCAATATGCCTTAATGGACATGGACGGCATTTGTGCCGCAATTACACAGATTTGTGTGTGCAGAGAGTGCGGTGGAAGTGTTGAGCTCATCGAAATTGTGACAAAACGGGTAGGTGTTGCAAGCGTTTACAGTTTGAACTGTGAAGTGTGTAGTGCCGCACAACGATTTGAGACGTCGAAGAAAACTACTTCTGGCCTCTATGAAGCCAACCTCAGGTTAGTGTATGCCTTGAGGTTCATTGGTAAGGGAATGGCTGCAGGAAATATACTCTGTGCTATGCTAAACCTTCCTAAGCCGCCGACAAAGTTTGAGAAATACAATCAAGAGCTTCTAGGTCACATCGAAGCTGCTGCTCAGGAGTCGATGAAAAGGGCAGCTGACGAAGATGTGCAGCTGAATGAGGGGGATAAAGACATCGCAGTTGCTCTTGATGGAAGCTGGCAGAAGCGAGGCCATACTTCCAATAACGGCATAGTCTCTGCGACCAGTGTAGACTCTGGGAAAGTGCTGGATGTGGAGGTTTTGTCTAAACGTCCAAAGTGCAGCATCAAGGGTACAAACAGTGACCCCCTTCATAGAGAGGTGTGCCAAAGCAACTACCAAGGCACCAGCGGTGGAATGGAAGTCGCAGGAGCACTGAAAATTTTCGGCAGGAGTGAGGAGCTTCACGGCGTTCGAGTTAAACATCTTAGTTATTCGGGACCTCCTTCCGAGTCATCAATTTTAAGAACGTTAGCTCTTACTCATCACGTTTCAAAATTTCGTGCGGTCTGCTACCACCCTGAGATCACAGCGCCATCTGTGGCAGCAACTAGAAAACAGCACATCTCACATTGTGACTTGTAGCGCTATCTACAATAGCATTGTAGAAACAACCACCTGCCGCCTGCCAATGATGACATCACTGTCCAATATGGTGGATAGAGGTGGAACTATGTATGACATCAGGGGGCAAAATGGCGGCCATTAAAATTGGTTGTGCCCTCCCATCCCTTTCCCCCCTCACCCCCCCTTCAAAAAATATCCTATAATGGGTAGGAAAACTGTACCGTTACAGGACCGCCAAATACGAATACATTCACTCCGCTATATATATACTCCGACAACAAGGGGCACCCATCCGGGGACAGCTGTGTACCGAATTTGGTAGGCAAATAAAACCCTATGGGTTGTGTCTAGAAATAAAACCACAATTAAATAATAGGTTAACATTGTATACATGCAATTACTAATTGAAGCGTTACCATATCGCATCGCAAGCCAAATTCTAGGCCCACCTTAACCCCACAAACGAAGCAAATTCCGTTTGGGACGTACCGTAAAAACCAGAATATAGGTCGAACTTTTTTTCAAAAAACCATGGCGAAAAGTTGACCCTCATCTTATATACCGGTCAGTGGCGGAAAAACTACGGAAGTCTTGCAACAATGGGCGGCTGAAGTCAACAGCCTCCATCACCATCGCCATCAGCAGCGCGCCGTCAGCGGCATGGCGACCATGGTGGCGACATTAGCGACGTTCTCGCACCACCATTTTGTGTTTCCATTTGTTGCGAAGCTATTTTGGTTAAAGGCTGCTTTTTCACATATTGTTTCAAAATGAGCAGAAGCCGACGGCAATTCACCGTCGCCTTCAAGAAAAACGAGATTGAGTACGCGGAAGATCACAGCAACCTGGCGGCACAGCACGAATTTGGAGTATCCGAAAAGAGCATTCAGTGCTGGCGAAAGCAGAAGCTGCGTATTACAACTTGTAGCAGCCAGAAGAAAACATCATTTCGTGGGCGGACCACTGCGCATCCAGAATTGGAAGGAAAGGTTGCGCTGCGTGCAAGATCACTGCCTGACTACCGAATGCATCCGCGTGAATGCGGTAGAGATCGCACGTGCCTCTAGACTCACGAGGGCGCAATTCAAGGGCTTGCCATCCTGAGTGCGGCGATTCATGAAGAGGAAGGGCTTTGCTCTACGGCGCTTTACTTCTGTGTGCCAGAAACAAACACGCAGGTCGACGGGCACATGATACTGTTACTAAATTGGCCGGGTGTAGTACATGTGCTATAGTCCGGCTTTTACGGTATCTTGAGGGGTGTAACTCGACAACGGGTAGACGTGCATCGTAATTTGTCTGATAGATGGCGCTAGGCAACGATCGCTCCGTTGCGCGGCGTGCATGCACGCGTAGCCGAGCATGGTGCCAATTAACCCCGTATCAAAGGGGACGCTGTTATGTTCCATCCGTCCATACGAGCAGCATTTAAATGAAAATAAATATTGTAACCATTGTGCAACCTGTTGAGTCGCATTTGTTTCAAGGTAAGGGTGTCTTTCGGTACTTTTTCCACTGAAAAAGTTTTTTTTTTATTTTTAGAATTGGTTAGTTAGGGGGTCGACCTATATTACGGTTCGACCTATAGTCCGGTTTTTACGGTATATTGAGGGGTGTAACTCAACAACGGGTAGACGTGCATCGTAAGTTCTCGATAGATGGCGCTAGGCATCGACAAAAATGAAGATAGCTAAATAGTCTTGTTTAAAAGTGGTGAAAGAAATAATCTAGGTAATTACAAGCCCATATCTATTTTGCCACTGCTGGGGTCTTTGACCCCACCTTGAGAAGTCAAAAATACTTTGTGCCATAGTGTTCTTTGGCTATAGATGCCCTTACGCCACAAAAATCCATGAACATTCATGTTTTCTAAGCTACCGGAAAAAGTAATTCATCAAGACTTCACTTTCCTCAATAGACATTCCCTTATTGCTTCAGCTCAGTACAGCTTTAGACCTCGTGTATCAACGGAAGCGGCTTTATTACTCCAAGAGGTATCAATATTAAGCAACACTGAGAATAAACTGCTGACACTGGGTATTTTTATCGATTTCTTGAAAGCCTTCAATCGAGTAAATCATATTACTATGTTAAAAAAACTGTTCTGTTATGGAATTAGAGGTGTTGCAGTTGATTTAGTAAGTGGCTATTTATCAGGAAGGTATCAATCCATTCACATTAACCGAGAAATGTCAACGGCCCGTGACATTAAATGTGGTGTTCTCCAAGGCAGTATCCTGGGGCTGCTGTTATTCATTATATCTATAAACGATTGAAAACGCCACTATTTATATAATGTATGCAGATGACAAGTATTTTTTTAGCAGGAACAGATTCTAATGACCTAATAAAATGTGGAAATCTTATTCTGCATAAGCTCAATGCATGGTCTCTCGGAAACTCATTACTATAAATGAACTGTTCTAAAACAAAAGCTGCCTTTTTCCACCCAAAATCAGTCCCATGTAACCTTGGTGAGGTCCTACACTTAAATGACTCTGTGATTGAAATCTCTCCTGCCGCTAAATCCCTGGGAGTAATATTTAACGAATTTATGCATTGGGATCACCACATCGACTACCTGCGCAGTAAACTTACAAAGGCCTTAGGTATGTTAAGGAAGTTTAATATCTATTGCCCTGTTTGAATCCACATTTGCACTACAACCATCTAGTATCAGGAAATAGCACTATTAACGTACTGTATAAGCTAATTTTAATGCAAGAAATGCTCTACAAATGATTTCAAAGCAGTCTTATGATGCCCACAATCTCCATTCTTGACTATACTAAGAATTGTGAAATTACACAAGTAGCACGAGTTTAAGCTACTCTCAATACTTAAATCTGAAATATGTAAGGGGACACGCACGCAGCACACACGTGCACCACACACACACACACAAACGCATGCATGCAAAATAAAAATGAGGCTCATTCACACTTGGTTCACTCTTCTTTGCACAGCAAAGCACAGTGGTTGCAGAGCTGTTGGACAGGAACAAATTTTTTCTACAGAAGCATAAGCTTGCATGCACGCATATGCACGACACACGTACACACACATTCTTTAACAACATTGACACACTTGCAAAGCAACATTTCTTTACACTAAATGAGGCATACAGAACTTTGCAATGTCCCAAGGTCTCGCACTATATATGAATTTCGGATGGTTCAGTCTAGCATTCCACAGGTTTTAAATAAATACCATCTCACAATAGAGAAATTGCATGCCCTTTCTAAAACTGACTTATATGCATTTTTTTGTATAGTGCATGTAAGCCTTCACTTTTTAATCCATTTTTTCGCCTCCATCGAAATTCGACCGCCGCGGCCGGGATGGAACCCGGGTCTTTCGGGCCGGCAGCCGAGCGCCATAAACACTCAGCCACACTGTGCGATGTCAGTGCACATTAAAGAACCCCAGGTGGTCGAAATTTCCGGAGCCCTTCACTACGACGTCTCTCATAGCCTGAGTCGCTTTGGGACGTTAAACCCCTATAAACCAAACCATTTTTTCAAATAATACAGTAGTTGTTTACAAACTACTGTATTACTGTATTGTTTACAAACTAATATTGCAGTTGTGATAATCTTTGTTAGAATTGTACTGCTTACGTCAGCTCAAGTGTCCACTGCCGGTTATTTGGAAGGTGGGGTTTGTTAAGATACTTGTATGTGGCTTTCTTCCCACCTTTCCAATATCTCATGTGCAAATTGCTTTGTACTTTGTGGTAAATAAATACACTTCAACTTCAACCTCAATTCTTCTTATCATGTGTCACATATCTATTTTTCCAGATATTGCACAATTAAGCAGGAGTCTTCATAACCTGAATATTAGGCCATACTTTGCCCATACTGATAATTGCAAATGGTTATTTTCTGCACACAGTTGAACAATAGAACTTCTACCCATGCCACACAGGCAAATTTACTGGCATTAGCTCCTGCCATTCGCGACCTACTGAGTTCGCCCAAACTCATTTTCCCCAAGCAATGCGAACTCCCGGCCGCATTCTGTGTGCAGAAAAACATACAACTTCCTAACCAGTAGAAAATGGTTAATTCATAACTTTCAGTCTGATGAGGCATCTCTACTACATTTTTCGGCGCTATTTTTGCCAGCACTTCTGACAGATGCTCTCAGCTTGTATGCTCACATGCAAGTTAATGGCTACTTTTTCGGCTGGTCGTCGTTTTCCACGAAATAATTTTTACATTACATTTCAACAGCCTTCCGAAGATATTGTGCTCATTACGACTGTTTATATTCAGAGAAAATTTTTTACTGCTTTGCAGTCATTATTGTCATCATGACTTTCATATCATGACACTAAATCTGGACGTGTAGCAACAACTCCAAAAATAATGGCATTAAAAAAACTTGAGGACTTAAGCGTTTACTGCCATTTCCTGTGTGCGTGTGGCACGCATATCAATTTCTGGAAAAATATGATCCCCTCCATTAAACTCACTTCTAATAGAAATTAATGTCATATGATTTTATGTGTTTTGATGTGTTTACAGTGTACTACTTCCATTTCTTTCACGTTACTGCAACTTTGATATATTCTATGTTAGCATTTTATATTCATTTCCTGTGCTCTGCCATATTTCAAGTCAATTCCGTTTTTATTGTTAGTTGTTCGTGCATTAATTTTACTGATTTCTTTACCACACACCTGCAAAAGCCCCATATAGGGGTTGCAGTACGTATAAATAAATAAAATAAATATTGCACTGAACAAATCAATGCCAACATTTTTGGGGTGACCAACACGGTCAGAAACAATGAGGTTGAAGAATAGCAGACTGAAGAGGACAGTAAGAGAAACATGCACACTAGGTAGCAACAATCTGCCAGAAATGTAACTTAAACTTACCAAGTGGGTATTTTGGCAGTGGCAAGGCAAAGCTGGAACCCTCACCAGTCAAGCCTCCTGACTTAGGTGTTTGAGTCGCTGGACTGCAAGAGGTACACAAGTTTAATGGAAAGAAAAGGAGGCCAGTAGCATTTCACATGGCATTAAAAATTATTCAATCCATTTCTTTACCCAGCAAAGTTCTACAAGCAAAGAGTAGAGCCACTTTTACAACTAAGAAAATACACCATGCTTTTAATTACAACCTTGGCTGCAAGCCATGGATACAAATCATGCAAAATTCATTGACAGGAGTGCAGAAAACTGGACATCCCCAGATCACTTGCCTCCATGACAGCTCCGTTAGGTTCCTTGCAAGACCACCAACTGGCGACAGCTCTAAGTCTCCATCCCACATAGGTGAGCCAATCTTGGAGGGTGAACTCATGGTTCCTGGAGCCTGTTCCAAATTCTTTGTTGACCACAAATGACAAACTTTCTGCCTGACACTTGATCAGAGAACTTTTTTCTCCAACTTCATATTTAAAAGACCAATCAAAATAAAGCATCGTCCCTCATCACCTGAATCGCTTTGGGACATTAAACGCCATAAACCACAACCACAAAATAAAGCAGCCCTGTTTGTTCAGCCTCATTTATGGAAGACAGCTTCCGACTGTACTGGAACAATTTTCACACCTTGACACAATTTCAAGTTGTCAAACACTGCTTGCTTTCATCCTTCAGTGGCTTTCAAAGACCCCAGAGACAGGGGGGGGGGGGGTTCTGTTTTCATAACCTCCCCAGCCCACTACTTAAACAGACTTTTAAACAGACCCCCAGAATCAGAGTAGGTTTTCATAGCCATCTAAGAAGTTGTCTCAACACATAAAATTTCCTGTTAACTGAACAGGTTTGTCAATCTTTTTCAGAAATATGTGGTAAAAGGTTTTTAATACACTGGCAACTAAAATCACACATCACAGCTCGTAGCAGGTTAAACCAAAAGACATCCTGCATGATGCTCCAACATTGCAGAAAGAAAAAAGACAGAAGTTAAAATAACAAAGCAATGGATCACACCCTTTTTTGCTAGCTTAGCTTTCCTTATCCTGTACCATTTAGACATGAACAGTATCGAACAATGACGTCGGCAGCCCGAGTCACCGCAGCAAGCTGCGATATCGGGTCTGCAGACGTGAGCAGGACCTCCCAGTCCTCCCAGCTCAAGATGGTGTGCTGTCCCTGCGGCGGAGGGTCAACAGGGCAGCCGAAAAGGATGTGAGAGAATGTGGCGTGGGGGTCACCACATAGGGAGCATGCAGGGGACGTGCCAGAATCGTGGGATAACAGCTGAGGGGATGACAGAGAGCGGATCTGGAGGCATCTGAAGAGGATCTATTGGGAGTGCGTAAGAGAGGGGTGGGGAGGGGTGGTAAGTCCGACGGTCCAAACGGGGTATTTGCATGAGCTCCGCACGCAAAGGTGTGCACCTGCTCCCTCGAGAATCGTGGATCGAGACTGTCCTGAGCCTGGCAAATCAAACCTCGGGCCAATTTATCGGCAGCCTCGTTTCCAGGGTTCCCAGGGTGAGCCGGCGCCCCCTGGAGCTCTACCCTGTGCAGTAAATTTTGGGTAGGGGTGTTCAACAATTGCCAGGCAGGGTCTGAATCCTGGTCCTGGCAAAGTTGGACAGAGCCGTTTTGGAATCGCTGAACATGTATTGGGTGTCCGAATGTGCAAGGGCTAGGGCGATGGCGGTCTCCTCTGCCTCCTTGGGCATAGAGCCCGAGGGAAGACGGTGAGTTAGGGGGTGGGGCAGGGTTTGATTGTAGGCAACTGCTACCGCTTCATGCGCTGTACATGCGGCGTCTACCCAAACGCCATCGTGGGCTTGCCCGCAATACTTATGGAGGGCATTAGCGCAAGCTATGCGGCGAGGGATACGATATTGGGGATGGACGTTTCGAGGAAGGCGTTTCACAATGAGAGGTGTATGGATGTGTCGAGGGATGGCTATAAGGACTGAATGGTTAGCGGGTGTGCTGATGGGAAGGGAGGAGAATATATGGCGGCTAGTGGTGCTCGCAGCAAGTCTACGGTACTGTGTCTGAAGGTATGCGTCAACTAGTTCCTGAATGGTGTTATGCATGCCTAGTGCAAGGAGTTTGGCTGTGCTAGCACTACGAGGTAGGTTTAGGGTTGCCTTAGTCGCAAGGCGGATCATGGCGTTCACGCGTTC